>VZSF01006454.1:201368-223183 GCA_013398295.1 Chionis minor
GGGCAGGCGGGAAAGCGCGGCACGCGCCGCCCGGCGGGGCTAACGGCCAACGGCCGCGCGGGCTAACGGCCCGGGCGCAACGGCCCGCGCGCGGCGGTGGCAGGACGGGGCAGCGCCGTCCCGGCTCGTGAGGAGGAGGAGGCGGCGGCGGCGGTGGCGGCGAGGCGGCCGTGCGGGCCCGTCACCGAGGGGGTGTGTCGGGGCTTTCCCCGGCGGGGCGGCGCGGCGCGGCAGGCGGAGGGCCAGGGGCCCTCCCGGGGCTTCCTCAGAGCCAGCCAAGGCGGCGGGGAGCTGTGAAGCGGGGGCCCGGACCGCCGCCGGTGCCGGGAGAGTCCCCCAGCGGAGCTGCCTTCCCCGCCGCCGGCGCCGCCGCCTGAGAGGTGCAATCAGGCTGGGGGTAAAGCTGTCCCGGGACTTGGGTCCCCGCTGCGGCAGGACTGTGCTAGAACTCGGATGGGTTCCCGCCTTACACTTCTTGGTCTCCCATCTCCTCACGTGACATTTATAACCACAAATATACCTGCAAAATAAATGTAACTTTTCATTTGATAGAGTTTAGTGTTTTCAATATAGCTCTACTTAAGCTATTTTTTTATTTAATACGGCCTTAAGTTTTCACGTAGTTTTGTTCAAAGCAATGCTTATTTTGTGTTTGATCCAGGTTTCCTGTCATGCTCTTTCTTCTTCCTGACGTGACGAGTCACGGTACCACTTTCAGCCTTTGTTTTGCTACACAGAGCACGCAAAGCGTGTTTAATCAGGAAGGGGTTGATCACAGAGTGCTTTTTAAAGTCCTTGGGAATCCACAAAATGAAGACCAAACCAATTCTGATTCAGGTTTGAGACCTGTGTTGGCCAACCCCATGGTGTGACTTCATGCTGGGAAGTATGTAGGGGAAGAAAGGGACACGTAAGTATCTGCCGACTTCTGTAAATTCCAAGAACTGAAGAGAAGTTTCTGTTTTTCAAACTGTTCAACTTCGGGCTAGCTGTGCTGACTTTCCAAGACCAAGTAAGCCAAACACATACTCTTCCTTTCTTCTGCCCAAAGTGTATATATATCTTTTGAGATATCTGCATAGTTTTTTGCTTCTGGTATCTGAGTGATATACACTATTTTAATATATTTTATAGAAAATTTTAATAATAAAGAGATGTGATCTTATTTTTCGCTTATGGGAAACCATGTGATTCCTGCATGTGAGACATTCAGAAAAGTACCACATACTTCACCGAGTTTGGAAATACTCGTTTATCTGCTGCTTTGCTGTCCATGGGTGTTTATGCTGTTGCAAAGATGCCAAGGGAAAATGGTACTTTTCCCAGAGCTCCGTTTGGACAGGGTTTTTTCCTTCTTTTGAGTGCTGTGTAAGAGGATGAAGGCTAAGGAAGGAGGCATCTCTTCATCGCTTCCCTTGAGTAATATCTATAAAGTGAAGCAGGAGGCCCCCTCCCTCCCTCCCTCTGGCAGGACAATGCGATGAGCAGCCACATGCCAGCACTGTTGCTTTCACCCATTACCCCCTGTAGGATCCTTTTCTCCGGCAACAGCTCCGTTGCTGCTGATGCTTAGGATTGAAAGGAGGAAGATACACTCAGGCCCTGATTGAATTCTTAAAGGGAATTTCTTCCAAGAATGCTTTTCCCGGAGAGGTGTGTGGCCAGGTAGCATCCTTACAGGATTAGGTTTGCATTCCCCTATATGCACAACTTAAAAATTAGCCATTGCTCATGTAGGCAGCTGGCAGAGCACTGGTGGTGAGGACTTTTCAAAACCTGATAAAGGCAAGGGAAGTCAGAATGCCAGGTTTTTCACGGTTCTGTGACAAAGGCAACAACGTGGGGTGGGTGAGGCAGCTTCGAGGGCGTGAAATGTTGGCTCAAAAGCTGCCTCACCCACCCTATGTTGTTTCACATTTTTTACGTGGTTTGTGTGTTTTTTATGTTGTTCCACACCACGTGCAGAAAGGTTAGGTCGGAGGCTCCTGAAGGCTACTTTCATTATCACTGGAAACTGAAAGCAGCAGCTGCTACCGTGTTGGGCTCCTGAGGCAGGATTTATTTGTTAGAGGGCCTTTTTCTGGTGGCGTTTCTTAGGTGCACATGGCTCATCTATGCAGAAACCAAGACCCTGCTCATCTCGGAGGGCCCTCTAGGAGACCGGTGGTTCCATCTGTAGTTTAGAGAATAGCATAATCTCTATGTCCCTAATCGAGATCAGGGGCTAACAAGTTTGCAGTGCAATTAAAAAGCCGTGATGAAGTGTCGCAAGGCTGGTCTCCTAAGTGATGGATGGGAGCTGATCTCCTGTGTCCCAGAGTCCAGTGGTCACTTTCCATATATTGATTTCTCTTTTGGCATCAAGGGAGAAATCCTTCTGGACTTCCCTTTTGACACCAGAGAGATCCCTCCTGGGTAACCGCAGCTTTCTCCTACTACTATTTGAAAGCAGGAGACCAAAAGCACAGAATTGTAGGGTTTGAAACATCCCCCAAAGAACTGCTGACCTGCTGAGCTGCGTCACTCCTGCCACCTCCAGCACAGCCTGCCATCCCTGGCCTCTCTGTGCTGTGCAAGAGGAAATCCCGAGCCCCTCATCGCCCCCCTGTTGCTAAAATAGGTCCGCTTTAATCCAACACCCTTTACGAACACCAGAGCTTATCCTTTGTTTTGAAAATGGTTGGGTGGGCAGGAAAATTAGACTCACTGTTTGGGATCACAGTTGGGATTTCCCCCAACATCCTGTGTGTTTTCGGCCTGTTGAAAAAGAGGCACAAAGTCATAGGGTTTCCCTTGCAGCAGTGATTTCCCTCACAAGAAGTCATTCCTTCAGGCCTCGAGCCCCTGACATTTAGTGGACCCAGTAGCCACCACTGAGGCTGAACATCCACCCTTTTCAAATAGGAAACTTTGAAGCCACTCAGACAAGGTGGCTTTTCTCACACAGAAGCTGGTGAGCTTGAACCTCTGAATCCTTCCCGTCTGTTCAAAGGGCACAGCTCTGGAGCTGCACATGGCTCAGCTAAACCTTGCCCAGCCGGCACATTGCAGATGAGACTTAAACCACCACAGTCGGTCAGGACAGAGGCGTTGATGTCATTCACTCCTCTATTTTACTAAACACTGCTATACCAGCATTGGGTGTTCACACTAGTACTGCAGGCTAAGGAAGTGAGCTGCAGCTACAGAAATGAAATCCTAGTTCCCACAACTCAGTTTATACTAGCCTTCACCTCTTCTTGGCTATTTATTGTAACTTCTCCTCAATCTGAAGAAAAAATGTGAAATACAGAGAGGAGGGCCATGTATTGGGGCTGGATCAAGATCAATTTGTTTGTATCTTGTTTGTATCTCAGATGGGCTCTGAGTGTTCCAGCAAAAGACAAAGTGAAGAAAGGCCCTTTAACAACACCTAGCTTTCGATCTCAGCTCAAGATCCCAGCTTCCCTCAGCTCCCAGCTTCCTCTTTAATCATCAACGTGGGAGTGAATGCAAGGGAAACAAACGGTAACTCCACCAACAAAAAGAAAAAATAATTAATGACTTTATTTTTTTTTTTTAGTTCAGTTGGCCATCTGAGGTGCTAAAATCTCAACACCAATGAAGCAAGTGTGCATAAAAACAAACGATAAAACACAACCAAACAGAAGAAAACAGAGTTGTTTTTTTACAGGTAGGGTATACGCTTTTCTGTTACCACTCCATACATGCCAACCGTAAAAGCCTTGAACAATCTGAATATCAGAGTTCACTTTCATACAAAAGGGAAGATGCCAAAGCAGATCCCCTTCACCTGGATTAGACTTCACACACACACGCATGCACGCACAGATACAGAGTATTTAAGTTACCACCAGGCCATCAGAACATGGCATCCTCCCCTTCACATCTGCTTTCAGTCGCGTCCTCCTCTGCCCGGCTACCCTGCCTATAGCAGTACTCTGAGCCCTCCAAAAGCAGGAACTTTTGGAAAGCTTCTAATCTCTGTTATTTTTCAATGGTCGAGAGCCAGCAATCTCTTTCTCTGTGAAATATATACAGGCTGGTTTTTAGTATGCTTTAGAGTTCTCTTTATTGCAGACAATGATGACTGAAATTTCCATAAAGCCATGTTACGGCTTTTCAGGTTGTACACAGGAGATTTTATAAAGTGACACCTTTCTCATCCACTGGTGTCTGGTGTAAACACTTAATTGAAAACTCATTTTAAAAGAATGTTAACCAAACAAGGTGTAGCTGTGAACTTTTTAGGAACAGCTGCTAAGAAAATGGAACTGCTGGCTGCTCTAGATCATGCAGTCTAGACCACTTATAATACTTCATAATGTTCAGAATTAGGATGTATAAAAAATATTAAAAACCACCAGAGTGCACACAAATGTGGTGACTAGCTCTATGCAAGCACCGTGTTCTAAGAGACGCCTAGGCATTGCACGAAACTCAGATTCTTGACCGTGGGGGTAACCCAAGGATCCACTGGTGTCTTTACATACAAACAAATATTTACATAAAATGCAGAGACAGATAGAGAGAAGGACAGACTTTTAAAATTTGCGCTTTGCTCTAAAATATGTTCAGCAACGCAGTTTGTAACATGCCCTAGTGAGACCATGGGATATTGGTTAACTGAAAGAAGGAATATCGCTGGAAGTTGGAGCTGAAACATCTTGTCACCTCCCCACGCGTAGTTCTTTGAAGCTCAGGATTTTATAGCCATTTGTGAGTTTTAAGGGAAACATGATTAAAAGGAACAGAACAGTTAGAAAAAAAATTGTATTGTGAAAAAAGCAGATTGGTTGTTTTGGCAGTCCTTACTCCCGCATCCCTGTTTGCCTCCTGGGTATTTCCAGGAGGTGGTATCCCCCTTCCTTCCCCGTAGAAGGGGGACTGAAGTGCTTACCCCTCCTCAGCGTGCCCATTTCAAAACGAACACAGGTTAGGTTCCAAGCTCGGCTCTCCTCCTGCCTACTGCAGGGAGGAAGCGGCCAGCCCCTGGTACGGGCCGTGTCACACGGGGACAGATGCCCTCGCGTGCCCACTCCTTGGGAGCCGAGGGCCTTTTCGCTCCCCTCATACCCAAAATGGACACATGTCATTGAATGCACATGGCTGGGTCATGTGCTGCTGCCCACCTGGGCAGCACAAAGAGCTAGAACATCCTACCTGGATTCTCATACAAATAAGGGATCTTGTGGTCACAAGAGCCTTCTTCAGTTTTAAAAATATAAAATTTGAATTAAAAATATTCAGATAGTAAAAAAACCCAGTATCTGATATGCAAGTCATATTCTTAAAGTGCAACTGAACAGCAAATACAAGTTGTGCCTTTTTCAACCATTTTGATATAAAAAGGCCTGTTAGCATTCCCTTTTGTGTATTTTTAATTAATTTGTGTGTGCGATGTTAGCTCTTCATTTTCATTCTCACTGCTGGAGGGTTTCTGCATAACCTACAGAAGTCAATTTTAGAATATGTGGTTTTCCCCAGCAATAGGCCATTAGACCCTCAAGTGATATCACTCTTCTGCATTGCAAAGATCTGGCCAGCATCCCCCAGCATGAAAGGGAAAAGTAGTAAACTGGTATTTCTCCTTCTTCAGGATTTCTTTCCGTTCTACAGCTCACATTCAATGATCTTTTGTTAAAAGTTAGATGCGGTCCATATACCTACTGCACTATAAAATGGACTGAGGCCAATTCTCTGCGTGAGACAGTTTACAATAAACTGTGCACCGTATTCCCTCTTTCTTCCCTCCTCCTCTCCAGCTTCCACTGGCCCCTCGCGTGCAGACCATGTAAACTACCGTTGCCAGTCTGGCTTGTGCAGCTGGCCCCTGCACTGCAAATGGGGGGGAATTCTCTTTGTTGGACATCCTGTCAGTAAGCCAAGGCTCCTGGGTGCCGGTGTAGCTGGTACCACTTGCTGACACGCACAGTTACTCAGTAGCGCTGCAGCTGCCTGTCTGCTTGGCTTCAGGAGCATCTATCTGGATTTATCTTGTGATGCCTCGGCAGAAAACGCCAGGGGGGATGAAGGGGGAAACACTTGAGGCAGAAAAAACATGTTTCCACAGTTGACAACCAGCACCGCTCAGAGTCTCTGGGGACAGTCCTACCCATTCTGCCTCAGCCTGAGGTATGCCCCTGAGTCAGAGGTGAATTCAAAACGTAGGCCCTGGCTTACAGAAGACCTCTTTGAAGGACATAGAAAGCCAACAGCAAGAAACCGCGCTAACTTCTGTCCTGGGACAAAAGATTAAAGGATGTTCAGCCCTGCTTGGGTACCTTGCACCAACAGCGTAAATTCAAGCTGAAAGAGCCAGTACGCTGCATGAATATGCTTGGGAATGGGACACTTTCTCGAGGACACGGGGGAAGCAGGCTTAGTACTTCTTTAACAAGAAAAGAACACAGAATTCCAAGGGGGAAAAACCTCTTAACACATCACATGAAGGATGGGACGCATACCCAACGCACAGTGCTGTTTCAGCTCTGCAGGACAAGTTAAGGATGTAGTGTGCTCAGGGAACCTGCCAAACAGCAAATGCTGCTGAATTCCTCAGTGCGTGTCCTGCTCGTTGCTTAACGGATGATTACAATGAGCACCCTCCTGGCTGAAAAGCAGCAGCTTCACTAGCTGAGCCAAAAGGAGCTTCTTCCAACAGATGCAGCAGGAAATGTGCTATTTTTTATTTTCAAGGAAGTCCCTGTAGCTGTATCTCGGGAGCGTGAGGGTCCCCTCTTTCCATGAGAGAGAGACATAGGGGATACTTCTACCTTGCAGTTTTGGCTTTCCTGTTGTAAAAATGTAAAATTTAAATTATTTATGTTTGTTAGTCCAACAGAGGGAATCTGTGATGCAGAAGAAAAGTATGCTAGGAACACAAACAGATTATTACAACTCCATGAGTGCGCGGGATTTTGTCATAAAGAAAAAACTTCTAGGGCAGGATGCATCCATGGGTCCGTAAAGGCTGCCCTTACTGTGAAGCAGGGACCAATCCGCAGTAGTGTCTTCCTCTAACAGAGTTAAAACACTCCCTCTGCAATCAAATGTGTAACAATCAAATTATTAATAAGAACTAATAAATAGCCACAGGTAACAACGTCCAGTAATTTAGAAGTGGAAGTTGTAGGATGCAGCAGGCACACACACCCATCACTCGTCCATTTTTTTCCCTAAAAGATACAAAAATGAATCTTCTTTCAAGTATTAAAAAAATAAGTTAATTGACATAAAAGGGTCAAAGTGACTGAGGGCCCAGGCAGGTCTTAAGCTTCGTTTCCAATGTGCAAAAACAAAATACAGAGGAAAAAAATAAAAACACTGAAAAGTCTTAATGGTGGTTCGGTCACTTAAGGGCTTCTCCCTTTTAGGGGCCTTACAGCCAGGGAATGCCGCCTAGTAACACCCCTGCCCCAGCACACACTTACCACTGTCCCACAGTCAGTATTTTCCAGTGTCAAAACAGTCACAACAGAAACAGAACAAAGAAGCCCACCAGCCTCTGAGCTGTGGCCATGAAGACTAAGGCCAGCAGTAGCTGTCTCTCCAGTGTGTAGCAAAGCAGAAGGGCATCTTCTCTCTCTCCTCTTCACCCCTTTTTTCCCCACAAGAAGATTTTGGAGGCTATGATAGGGAGAGAGTCCTCTGATGCCCACATCTCTCTAAAAACCAGGAGGCAGAGAGTTCTATCACACGTACTAGTAGTTATCTTCTCTGTCTCATGTTTCTTCATATCCATGCATAATGATCAACTGCAGGTTTCTTTGGTGGAGAGGAAGACTAAAGCAAAGAAGGTGTTGCCCCGGGCTTCTGGAGCTCTCTTGGACAGCTGACTCCACCATACAAGCTGCTACAGGCTGCTGTGGTTTTCCAGAGAGGGTTGCCACTTCCCTCCCTTTTATTAGAACTGCTGTAGTAAAAACGGGAAAGGCATGGACCGCCATGAATCCAGTTCAGTTAGGGATACTTCTTCCCTTAACTTCCTTCCCCACACATGGATTATTCCTCTCCCTCCTCCCACACACACAAAAGTAAGGTCCATTGTATAGGACCTCAAGGAGACTCCACAGTCTCAATTCATTATCTTCAACTTGGCTTGCAGACATGTAAAACTTAAGATTCTGGAACCAACACACTTATCAAAAGGCTTCTGAGTGCTTCAAATCAAATCCCTGCATGCTGTCGGACCCTTCGGAGGTTTCCCCTTCAACATCTTCCTATCCATGTAATTCTGGCGAACTCAGGGTAGGCCAACTGGACAACACAGACCAGCAGAGGTAAATGTGTTAAGCTCAGGACCAGTTCAAGCTAAAACCTTTGGAAAGCATGACTGCCTCCAGGTCCTTGTCTTCTTCTTTCTCTCGAAGCCGTTGCTCCTCAAGGAGAGCCACAAGAGAATCTCTCTGCTCCACTACTTCTAGCATCTCGTTCAGGATCCTCTTCTCCTCAGAGAGCTCCTCATCTGTCTTCAGATGATCTACAGAGATATCACAATCTATCAGCATACACAGGGCTAGGAATACAAACATACAGTTTATAAAATGTTCCCATTTGGTCTCACCTTCTACTGCCATCCTCTCCCGGAGTTCCTGCTGCAATCGACTCTGTCTGTCTTCCAGTTCTAGCTCCCGAGCGCTGAAAGGGAAACATCAGGAATCCAGGTTCTGGGTATATTAAAATGCTCCATACATTGCTTCATATCCATTCTCAATTTCTGCTCCCCCTCTAGATATCTGATATGCTTTTTACCAATCTGTTTTGGAACAACTCTTGAAATGCCCAAGATATATATTTTTAAAAGATTTAAATATACTTTAAGGTTCTTCACCTTCAGCTAGGAAGTACAATACTGAAAGTTGAGCAGATTATGGGCAGAATTAAATCTAAAATAGTGTGAAGGAACAAACAAATCTGCAATCACTGCAAAATTATATTCTACCTCTACGTATCTCCTGTCACTTCGTGCTGTAAAGACGAAGTCACTTATCAACTAAGGACATGTGAGGCCATTGCCTTTTCAGATTCCAGTGCAGACAACACCTTGGTGCTTTTCTGACACAGGCACTAAGACAATCAGCTTCCACACTCCCTGGGTGAGCCGACATACTCAGAAATGAATTTTGGAAAATTTGCAGCATAGGGGCTGAGAAAGCTCCCAATTTCATTACAGCAAAAAAGCCCTATCATCTGAGCCCAAATGAGAGGCACTGGGGTCCTACCACAGGCAGCGGGCCACACGACAAAGGTGACTAAATCAAATACTTAGGGCTACACTTAAAAGTGGACCCTACCAAAATACAGAAGGAGTCACACATTATTTCTGCATAGCCTGAAAACACTTGCGTGAAACAAGACATGTTTAACCCAAGAACAGCCTGGGAAGGCCTCAGAGCTTTAAACACGCATCCATACTTCTGTGTGTGAACAAACAGTTGGAACTTTCATTCCTTATTGCTATTATTCCTTCTTCTACCGCTCTTATGAAATGTATTTGGATCCATATCTCAGCCAAGACTGCTGACCTCCTGGCATTATAAGAAAGACGGTACTGACAGATCTTCCAATACTATTTGTAACACAATCCCCCTTTTGAAGCTTTGTACGTTCACTCACAATATCATCAGTTCGGACTCGTAGCGAACCAAGGCATTCTTCTCCTGCACCAGCTTGAACCACTCCTGCATCAGCTTGGGATCATCCTTCTTACCCATGCCTGCCAAAAAAGAAACCTGATAAGATTTCAGGTAACGACCTGCAATCCTTACAAGCCCAAACTGCAAAAAAACAACAATGGGGCAAAATGTGCAAAGAAAGCCAAGCAAGATGCTGCCAGAGCACTCCCAAGCCGGGTCCATTCAGTTTGCCTAGAGCACACAGAAGAGTGGAAGTCAACTCCAAAAGGATTCTCTTCTCTTTGGAGCCTGATTTTTTCTGGTTTTTTTTTTCCTTTTTCTTTCTGATTTTCTTGTGTTTGCTTGTTTCTTCCTCACTCTTAATGCAGAAAGCCCAGATTTCTGTAAGAATTTCACTTTTCCTTTCATTAGAAGAGCTTTATAGATCCTCGTGCCAGTTACTTAAATGTATACTTATCAGAAATGGACCCAATTGCCACCCCATGTGTTTTACCTTCATTTTCTTCAATTGCACGTCCTCAATCTTTTCTTTTACTGGCCAAAAGGAACATCTTGTCTTTTCTTTTTTTCAATAGCTAAGTAAATCTCTTCTGACTCGTCCTCCTAGACACATGTATCTACCCATCTTGAAGATCCCCTCTGCCCAGTGAACACAGAAACTACTTCCACTGTATTGTACATCAGCGCTGGAAAGAAAAAGAATCCCCAGACACATTTCCTAATATCAAAGCAGAATAAAAATACATTGGGCCTAGGCCACCTCATGCAGAGCTCTTAGTTGGCATTTATTTTAAAACCAACTCCTAAACTTACTCAGTAGTCCACTGATGAATCTCAGATCTGTCAGGAGTTGTGTGGAATAAATAGCAGAATGCTGTTCCCAAAACCTTCTGTTGATATTTATCAAATGCAAGAGCTTACCAGGGAAGCACCTCCTTGCAATCTCCTGGTCTGCGTCACTGATTCCACACTAAACTACCTGCAGATGAATGCTGTGACTTACATCCGACACCATCATGGACACCAGCAACGCACCTGCCTGCATGGAAGTGGAGGCAGGAGCAGGGCGTCAAATCCAGCTCAACAGTATTTTTGGGTTGTTGCAGCCTATCAGCTTGCACTGCATGTAACCTAGGCATCCCAAAATAACTAACATCCCTGTCTGTGTTTGTTATTATGGATACATACTATCTACATCAAGAGCAAAACCTCTCAAACAGTCATTTTGATGCTAACAATAATCAAGCAGCAAGCTTTCTAGTCAAATTCTGGGAAACGCTTCACGAAGACCACATTAATGGCTAGTTAATTCAGACCTGTGCCCTGCCTCCATCTTTAGGATCTCAGAGAAGTGCTGCGCTGAAGCTAAACAAAGGAGAGCCTACAACCCCTATTAAACTGCAGCTGAGGCTGAGAAAACCTGCCTTTGAAGAATCCTAATAGCAGACCCCTGGGGAATAACAGACCCAGTTGTACCACCCTAAGAGCCTCTGGCTCTGTAGACTTTATACCAGTGTGTTGCTCAGTTCCAAGCATTCCTTTCTGAGCATCTCTGCACAATGTGCCCGTGTGGCGACAGGAGAGGGAGACTGTACATGCAGATGTCCAGTGCTGTGGCGCCATGAAAGCACTGGGAAGTCTCCCCATCCTTTCTGATGCCAGAATGTATAGAAAACAAATGCCTAAGAAAAAGCCAAAAACACAAGGCTACTGACCTATGAAATACATAAGTAGATTTGAACAGCCAATGAGCAGAGGAAAAATGGGAGGATCGGAGAGGGAGCACTGACAATTGATGTGAGGGAGCACCATGGAAAGCAGAGTAAGTGGTTAGCAAAATTACACCATGAAAACACATAAACAATCCCTTCCCCCATGCCTTGGCAACGGAAACTCTACAGCAAACTCCATTTGGGACAGTTAAAGACTGCACTCAGCAGGACAGATGAGGGTCTAGCTTAAGGTTTGTTGGTTTTTAAAGTTCAAGGATGTTTTTGCAAACCAGTCCTTATAAAGGCACGGTATTCCTTTAATCCACAGATACTAATTAAAAGGCCATTTAAGGAAGGAGATTTTCTGCCCTTACCCCACCTTCCAAACATTTTTCAGGAGGAACAGAGAAACTGAAGCTATCAAATGAAAACAGAAACTTTTGAGTGTGACGTTACTGCTCCTACCGCTGCTGCCCAGTGTCCCTCCCAGTCGCTACACCCTCCCTAGCACAGCTGGGACTAGCAAAAGGGATACTGTACCTTTAATAACTTGCCACAGGCTCAGAGAAGCTGGTTACCAGATTGCTATCGAGAAGGTTTGTTTGGGGACACAGCAAGAAAAGGGCTGGGGACAGGGCTGGGGGCCTTGTGTTCACTAGCTGACTAGTGCTGCTACAACAACCCAGCTGTGGTCAAGGAGAACAGGGAGTGTGTGAGGTTACGTTACCTTCATGGGCACAGCAAGGGCAGAAGGAGAGAGGTCTACGACGTGGTGTCCCGGCATTGGGCTCAACTTCAATAGGACCAAACGAGGAAGAGGAAGAGGCAGGAGAGGAAGAGGAAGTTGGAAGTGAAACGGAAGAGGAGGAAAGAGGTGAAATAAAAGACAAGCAAAGGACAAAAAGCATAAGAGTGAGAAAGAAAGGAAACACAAGAAGAAAAGAAAAGAAAAAATACAAGAAATGGAGAAGCAGAAACAAGGGATACAGTCTACAGATGAATAATGTCCCTAATAAGCACAGATAACAGGTAAGAGGTTGACTGAGGTACTGGTGAACTCTTACTGAGCTGTGCAAACACCAGGCAGGAGGTTATTGTTACTGTACTTTTTCCTAATGCATATTTTTCAATAACATGGTCTTTAACCACAAGGTTTGTGAACAAGATGTCAGGATGAGCAGAGATGAATATTTAACTCCTGCTGATAAATATAAAATTTCAAGGAGGGTTACAAAAAGTCTTGCCTGCATGCATAAGACACCAGCTGTAAGCAGCCACCCTACCTTAAAGCTTTATCAGGACCATGCTCTTATCACCATGGCAGCATCCACTGATGGTAAAAGCATCCTTTTTAATGGAAAATAATTTCTTCAGACAGGGAACATCAAAGGGAGAATCTGATTAATGTGGGACCAGCCCGCCAGGATCTGCTGTGTCAAATATGGCGAGTACACGTGCTCAACTGGACTACTGTGCTTAGAGGGCAAAAAGGCTTTTACATAGATAAAAAACCCACTACACATCAGGGTCTGTGGGGGCAATGACCAACTGAGGGCTTTGCAGAGTTAAAACAGAAAATTTAAAGCTCTTTCTTGACATTCTCACTTCACAAAGCATGTTAAAGTTTACAAGTCCTGTTAGTATCAGTGACTTACTGGATCTTTTTCATCTTTTCTGTCACCCAGTGAAGGACAAACATTTCTCATCTCTAAAATGCTTCAGCTGTTTTAACACTGAGAAGTCACTTTTCAGCTGTACTTAATGTTACAGAGATAAATAGTAGGAAATAATCAACATCACTAATAGTTACAGGAGAACATATGCACCAGGAAGGTGATGAGCCTGAAACGTCAGAGCTAGCAGAACGGAACACTCACTGATCTCAATGCACCACTGCATTTGTAAAGGGAAGGCATTTCTGTGTTGGGAAAATGCATAAACTCCACAACAATAATATGATAAGAATAATGTGTATTTTGGAGAAGTCAGCAGAGCTTGGTATACGTGGTTTGGAGACAGCTTTACAGAACCAGACTACCGTGAAACGGGGAAGGCTTTAGAAGGGACCATCACAGAACTAGACCAGCACACGGAGGACACACTGGAGCGAGAGGGAGTGCACATCGGCTTCAAAGCCTGTGACTGAGCAGCGCGGCTTTCTCAGACAGGAAGAAACCTCTGTACCGGGAGCAGGAAGGGGCAACATTAGGACAGGTGCCACAGTTGGCCAAATGACAGTTACAAATAAAGCATCGTACCAATATTAGTTGACAGTACTAGAACCTTAAATCTAATTGTCAAGAACTTTCCAACTTCTTCATTTAAAATGAAAAAAATATTAGGGCTTTTTTTCTACAATTGCCATGTCACAGTTTAGGTTACAAAAGCAAAAACAAACAAGAAAAAACCCAAACTGCAAAGGCACCGTGAAGAGTAAGATTCCACATAAAACAGTGCACTTGGTGTATGATACCTATTATGCTTTTCATTTCACATCCTATCTTGTTCAGCACACATTCTTCTATATATGCTTTAATACTCTAACTTGGTTCTGGGGGGATCAGGAGATGGACATTTAATTATACGGAAAAATCCACTTCAATTTTTCAGGGTTTGAGATTTCATTCAGAAGTGTGTGTCTGTGTTTGTATGGGGTGTTGACAACTCAATCACAGATATATTTATACATTTCAAACCACGGACATACAGACTTGGTGAGGAATTCCCAATTTGCCATACTTAATCTGAAAATAAATACCTGATATGTGAAAATGACATTCATCTCATTGTGACATCACAAAAAACTACTGACTTTTGTCACTGGTGAGCAAACTGTCTGATACTAGGAGAAGATACCATCTTTGGTCTCCAGTAAAAAGCCACAGGACTTACATCGCAGAAGGCTGCAATGCAGAACCCACTCCCTGCAAAAGTGTTTTCTTCCTTTGCTCTTAGTTGTGCTATTTTTTAACAGACATATTATCCTCCCACTCTTGCGTAAGCAAAATGTGTCCTTGAATCAAGTTACAAAGTCCATGGTATCTACAATAGTCCTGCTACTGGAAATGTTATCATTGCTTTTCAGTAAGATAATGAACATAACCTGTACTATTAAGATCCTTTCCAGTTACTCCAGATATAAATTATAGTTGCATCAGTGAATACAGGTTATACGACCATTACAATTGCTTTGGAAACAACTTCTGTCCAGTGCAGCATGATTAGCAAGGCTTTGGAAAGTGTTCCTTATGTACTGGAGGTCCTAAATAGTGTGGACAGAGTAAAGTGCAACCTAAAAACTTACCTCTTAGAGATCTCTAAAGCTGTGAAAACTACACCAATTATTATGCTGTAAAATAAATACCATGCAGTAGAATTTTAAATATATTTTTAAAAACTTCTCTAGTTACGGTCACGAAAACTGCCTCCCCGCCCTTGCTAATGTTTCCTGAAATGGAGAAAAGATTTTTCACTGACAGTAGCAAATCTTTAAGTGTATTCCATGTCACACGTTTCACTATCCCTTCAGATGAACTCTTTCAAGAAAAGGCCTCTTAACTGTTTCAGAAACAGAGAACCAGAGAAAAAAAAGATCATCTGATAAATGTAAAAACCATTCCTTCAGCCAGCTGCTAAAATTTAGACAGTGTATTATCAGATCATTCACATTCCTTTCACAGTTAACTTAAAAAAAACCCAGAACAACTTCAGAGAAAGAGCTCTCACTATGTAAAGACAATCCTGGGAAAAAGATGAACCTGTCCAGTACAATTAAAAGGAGAACTATATAATACCCTGGTTCACAGTATGGCGTTAAAAACTGTCTCATCTACATTGCCCTTATGACTTGTCTGATTACGTAATGAAAATCCTTACATGTCTCATTTCTCTCAAAGCCATCACTAATCCTACGGTATAGTATATAGTAGTAGTATTGTATTATTGTTTAGAGAAGAGACATCACCACCTCACGGGCTCATTAAATTAAAAACATGATTATCACTGCAAGACAATTTTCCTGCCGATGGAGTCAAAGCCAGATGGGAAAAATTCTTTTGATAAGAAAGTTTAAAAAAAGAACCCAAAACCAAAACAACAAAGCCCTTTCTGTTTAAGCCTCCTCCATCATCATGTGACTGGTGACACAGGTCCTCACCCACAGCACAGAAAGAGCGCTGCTGGCAGCAGCAATACAAGCTACCCACTGCCCCGCTGAAGCAGTTTGCTCAGAAGGAGCTGAAGGGTCAAGAGAAGAACCATTTCCATGACCATTCGCTTCTTAGGTTCCCTCTGTGCTGTCACCAAGAGTGTGAGGTGCGACTATAGCTTCTGGACAGCAAATTATCACTTTTTTTCCCCAGAGAGGCAAAACCGCCAACAAACTGTTAATCACGAGTTGTTCCTTTTCAGTGCCACAAGCCAACTTTTCTGAATGGCTGCAAAGCCTTCAAAGCAGAGGTCAGCAGCCCAAACTGATGGCAAGCAGAGGTATTCAGAAGGGCACACGGGGTGATGGCACGGAGCCAGGAGTGCAGCTCGTTGAGGAAAGGAGCGTGCCCCAGCTCCTGAGCACACTGAACATCCTGGAGAGGCAGCAGCTCTGCCTTGCAGATTAGTGACATCCCATCAATAAACTGACTGGAATTATTTTGCCTCTGTGAAAAGAAGCCTTTCCCACATCCTTCTGGGAAATCTTCCATGCAGCCATGGCAAGAAAGACCTTGTTTGTCAACCTACTCGAGAGATTGCAGACTTCACTACAGTGACAGAAACCAAGAGCCAGGCCAAAAATAAATACCATAGTTCCAAAGCCTCTTCAAAACAAGGAACCGATATTGTATAACCACCATGAAATTACACCTTCCTTTTCACTGTATATTGTTCCTTGTTACACAAGCTACACAGATCTGTCATCTTCTTTTCTACTTTTCATTTACCTATTGTTTAAATAACACTTCTTCATAATCTGAAGCACAGTAGTAAAAATGATCGATCAAGATGGAAAAAGCACAGCACAAAGTTTGGGGTGGCAGGCACCATTATCCCCAAGCTACAGCTTAAATTGATCCCCTTCATTATTTGCCCATGCCCTGTGGTATGACAGCTGTGATGATTTCTGACAAGCGGTGAGCCACTGCAAATCAAAATGACAGGTATAACACAGACCAAATAGGATCACATCCTTTGCAAGCTTTGCATCCAAAGACTTTGATTTCTCTACTGCTGACTAACCAGGGCAGTTTGGAAATCAGCAACACCAGGCAGGAAATCCAGCTCTGAGGCTAATCTCAGTTCTCCTGAAGCATTAACCTGGCACCTAACCTCACAAGCCAAGAGCACGACACTTTAGAAATTCTTATTCTACTAACAAATTCCATCAATCATTTAGCAGGCAGACTAAGAGCTCTAATTTTAACTCGGTGCAGAATTAGTCCAAAAGAGATCAGTAAGACAAACTGTGCACTGATCACAGGAAATATCCTCTTTCCCACCTTTTAAAAATCAGTTATGGTCAGAAACCCAAGTCCTGAAAAATAAAGCATTCCAACTTTACTATTCGGTGAAGCTGTTTTAACAGCAGTGCTGGAAAAGAGCAAGAATACAGAAAGGCACCTCTTGGAGAACAGCATCCACACAACTGCAGGGATTATATAAAGTTGAGGGCAAGGACTCTGACAACTATCCCATAAACACATCACTCAGTGTGTTGGACTTAACAGTTTACTAAAAGTGTGTCAAAACCAATATCCTCTAACGTACCATCACTAGAAGAAACCTGGGGAAAACTCATAGACCACTGAATTGTCATGCTAATTGAATCACACCTTTATTGATCCAGCAGAAGGAAAAAGAAAAGTGAGGAGGGGGGAAAAAAACTAGGGAAGGCAATAGCTGGAGCAGAATACACACACAAATGACTGCCCAGAAGTCTCCTGCTTCTAGACCTCAAGGCACTTCAAAACACAGTCAGAATTAGTGCAGTCCTGCACTGGCCCTGCCTCCCAAGACTGTTAGTTTCTGTGTGCAGCTGTGAGAGGTTTGCAGCAAGAAGCAGGTAAATGGTAATTGCTTGCTTCCAGTACCTAACAAGTACTCTAATTATCCGTAACAAGTTCTGCTTATCAAGTGCTCTTTCCTGCTCGAAATGCACAGCAAAGAAAACATGTTACCAATTCACTTCAGTGTCAAAAGCAGCTGCAGACTGCGAAAACAATGTTTATCTTACAACTCCACTCCTCTTCCAGGAGAGATGTGTTTGCCAATCGCAAGAAATAGGACTGTTCCCACTTGACTATATCAGACTCCAGCCCTGCAGAATTAGATCTGCAGGACTTTACAAGGGCATAGTCAGCTCTAGTATTTTAAATAAGCTAATAAAAAATGAATTTCTTGTAGAGTATGCTTTAAACAAAGCACAAAAATAATTTAAGAAAAACACCATCACACTTTTTCCCACCCTGTTTTGCCTGGTGTTCATAAGGCTCTTGACAAGAAGCGAGAACATATATCTGAAATCAGCACTATCAAAAATACCACCTCTCCTCCTTCTTGCCCGTCTCTCGGCATACTTCAGCCAAGAGCAAAGCAAGACCGGAGTGTGGGCCTGTTTCCTCAATGACTCCCTGCTGCGTGCAAGGAAAAGGAAGCTGTTCACTTGAATGCAGAGGGAACAATGGAGGTTCTTTCCACTGAAAAGAGGAGGAGCAAATTGGGACAAGAAACTGGTGGGTAAGGAGGAACTGAGGCTAGGACTAATTAAGCAAAGAGACTAAGAATGAAATCTACTAAAGGAGAAGAGACAGAGAGGAGAGGGGAAAAGGGGTGAGGGGTGAAAAGAGAAGAAAGGTTTGTGGAGAAGATACGACCAATGATTTTCCAGACAAATAATGCTTGGTAGAAGAGGGAGCAGAGCCCAAAACTTTTGGGAGAAGGCCAGAGGCAAGGATTGAGACTGTGGGGACTGAGTCAGTGGGACCAGAGCAGGAGTGAAAGACTAGGAACAGCTAATGAGGAGGAAGAGGGGGTCTGAAGGGTAGTATACTAGGATTTCTTTGTTAAGAAGGTAGGATTAAAATTAAATGCCTGAGAAGCATAAACTGGGCCTGAGAATGAAAATGGAAGAGGGGTAAGGAGCTCTGGATGGAAAAAGACAGGATTAGAACAAGGACTGTCTCTGTAAAGAGGGAATAAAAGGGACAAAGAGTGTGTATCCACCAGAGCACTACATCCTCCCAGTGTCTGGTTCAGAATCCATGTTTTCAAGCCTCACCATTCCACAGCTGCCAAACATCTGTGAAATCCACTGACCATGTCCCATTTCCTCTCCATGAGGATCTACATAGACGATGACAACCTAACGTTGCTATCAGTTATTCCATAAGGGCATAAGGTTGAGTTCTCTGCGTGGATCTAAGGTTATAAATCTGTTGATATATCAGCATAATACAAAATCTTAATGTCAGTTGACTTTGCAACCTTTGTAATGTTCTTTTAACATAACTGCATATACGATATACACATAGGAATAATTACTCAGAATGGAAATGTGACCATCTGTAGCGTGAAATGAAACATCTGCTTTACAGCAACGGTACATGACATTTTAGAACAGGAAGAGAGGATTATGGCATCTGAGCAGAGCAACAGGGGTAGTTAAGATAGCAATCTGTAATGCTGCAAACTGGAACTTGACCAAGGATGTCAGAAGTTACCACTCCCTTGCAGCAGTTGTTGCGCAATCTGTAACAACTAAATGAAATGCAACTCTCATTAGTGTAAAGAAAACCCAGAACTAATGCCCTAATAGTTTGAAAAATATTACCAATTCACAGATAACCTTTCAAACTATTTTCCAATTTTGCTTATCATTCTACTGACAGCATGACTCTAGAGTCATGCCTGTGCCTCAGAGATGCAAGTTGCCTGTAGAATAATTAACTCTGCAGCCACCCTAACTGCTTACAGCACACTTAGTAGGCTCACGCAGCCACATGGCGCTCCGGGGATTTTAATGGCATTCCACCCAGATGCAGCATCCTGCACAGGCATGTTAATTTTGGAGCTGCGCTCTACATCTGCCACTGAATAGTGACAAGTATCATCAGAGAAATGTATTCCTTCTGGGAAAAGTGTTCTGGCAGCCCCAAAAGCAAATATAAAGCAAATTACATCGGCAACAAAATAATACTATAAAGCCACATAGTTCAGCAGGATACACTGGATCATTGCATTTAAAGGGATACTGCCCAATACAGTTTTTTTCAAGTTTGTTTCGAAAAAGGTATTTTTGAGATAAGCAGAAACTTGATATAGTTTTAAAATTTATAACTTGATATAGTTTTAAATTTAATTTTTAAAAAACTTGAACATTGTATCTGACTGTTGGAAGCCCAAGTGACTGAGTCACCATATAAATAAAACTAGCCTGTAATTACAAGATCGAAAATGACCACTCTGGGGTGATCGTCTGAGCTCAGAGAAACAGAAAAAGCAAACAAGCAAAAAAGGTGAAAAGCAAATTCAATTTTCAATTGAGATTTTCTGCAACACAGTAATTTTTGAAGTGACAGTGTCCCTTTAAGTAAAGATTATTTTGCTTTTCTTAAAGCCACCATTAGTGATTTTGATGGGATCGCTGTCTCTAAAGAGGCATTAGGAGGAGAAGCAGGAGGAGAGAGAAGGTATAGTGGAAATAGCATCAAATAGGGATAAGGGTCTGTTAAGTGTAATTCAGCATCAACCCTTTTACAGCTCCTACTCTGCTCATAAAGGTATGCGCCAGCCCTGATGGGCGCAACTAGGAAGAGGATTTCAAAGTCTTCTGCAGAAGATATCCCAGGAAAGAATGCCAGAGGAACTGAACAGCGAATGAAGCACAGGGCTAGCAGAGGACTATCACATCAAAATTAGCATAGGGCAACTGGGCAACAAATTAGGTCTACTTGGAGAAAAAGTCTTCCATTTTTAAACTTGAACTCAGGTGGATGTTCTTCAATAAAAGCCTGTTGTGCCAGGACAATTTGGAGTCATTCCCAACAGACAGCTACAGATAGATACTATGTGGGACAGCCTCCCCCTGGAGGAGGAGAAAAAATGACAGTTAAAAGCCTGGGGAAATTATGTTTGAAGTATCCAACACAGAACACAACAAAATCAGGGGAAGACTTCTAGTGATGTGTTTTGGATCAGGCCTAGAGCCTGTGGCTCTTCCACTCTGCAGAGCTGGACTGTAATACACTCCCCTCAACAAAAACACAGCTTAGATCAAGCAATTTTATATTCTAAAAGACAAATGAAATGAAACTCTGAGATGATAAAGCAGATGGAGCAGAGTTTGTTTTCTCTTGGATCTGCTGACAGATTTGTTCATTTTATAAGAACAGATTCAGGGTGATTAAATTAGCAAAGGGAATTTTAATTTTCAAGATGTGCAAATGCTAAACAAATGCCATTTGCAACCCAAAAGTTATCCACCTACTAAGGGATTCAGGATGCAGCATTAATTAAAGAACTGCAGAACACCATGTTGTAGAGTGATGACCAGATTATAACTGCTATGTGAAAAAAAAGAGCTAAACACTGTAACATGTGTTTAGCACTAAATGAGGTACTAAAAGAAAATAACATAGCAAGAAGCTTCTTAGCTGTGTAATGATGCAAACTGGGCTGACTGGAAACTCTAACAGCAGATTCCAGCAAAAATGACTGGAACTCTTAACAGCAGATTCTCTCCTAACCTTACAGTAAGATAAAACAAGAAGAAATATCTGTCATCTACAAGTGTTTTCAAAGTCCCTCGAGGGAGCGTTTTGTTTTTGTTAGATCATCAACACACTGGCTTTTTTGGAAGAAGCAAATGAGCCTCAGGAGGGGAGGAGGGAGGCAATGGCATGACTAATCCTTTACAGTGCTGTGAGCTCTTGAGAGCTGGTCAGTTCTGCTCTCCCCTTCACATTAAAATATTTTGCTGAAGAGGATTTCAACGGTAGAGATGGACTTTGCAAAGGAGAAGCAAAAAACCAGAATGGCCTTCCACTGCTAGCAGGGAAGGTGGCTGGAGTGAAAACAGTAAGTAAATTTTGAAATAATCAGCACTGTGGAAAATCGAAGAGGGAGCCTCACACATGGTTTGCAGAGCATGCCAGGATCTGCTCTTCCTGAGCTGGAAAAGGGGTTCTGCTAGAGCCAGTCATGTGCAAGGGCTGTTTCTTCTTGTTTGTGAGCCAAGGATGGGAGAAGTAGGTGAAGGGAGGGGTGGGGAGGAGTGTCAGCAGGGTTAGTGTCAGCAGGAGGTTCAGCTATACATACCACCCAGATGCAAGTCGATGAGGTCACTGTAATAAGACTCTCCCCAATAGTCTACAACAAGGAATCGGTGAAGACAGAGTTATTGAACCAGATACCCACCCTAGCCCCACACAATCAAAGCAATATATGAGAGAAAGACATACAGACAGAAGCAAAA
>VZSF01006454.1:223761-368992 GCA_013398295.1 Chionis minor
AAAAAAAAAAAAAAAAGGCAAACAAGAAACATGCATCTATACATGTGGGGACATACATATATATATATATATACACATATATATAAAAAAAAATTATGTGTCTCTTTCTCCGTATATATACATATATGCACACACACACACAAATATATAGCAAACATATATATTGGGAAGATGAGGAGAAAATTCCCAGCAGGCAGGCAAGGACTTCCAAGGAGAAAAACCAAGAAGTCTACACAGAGACACTTCACCTATTTCAGTCTGCACCAGTACCTGACACTGGTGTCTTTCCTGTTCTTGCTGAGAAAAGCTGAAGTAATCCTGTTGCTTTCACGCTGAGCGGTATGTCAGAAGGAAACAGTGTAATTTCTTAGGTCAGCTGCAGGAAAGGTGTAAGGGTTGATTTCTCGGAGGCAAGTGAGTGGAGGATGTGTGTGTACAGCGCTCGGGTGGAAGGCAGCGGCTGAGCGCTGACAGGGATGGCAAGCGCCTAAGTGCGGAAAGATGGGCATGTGTGTTTCTGCCAGTGCAGCACCTGTGCCAGAGGAGAACCTGCGCCGGAGTGCGTGGAACAGACACGTGTGCGTCCGCAGCTGCTAGAGACAGGCACACCGTGAGTCTAGCACTCTGTAACGTTTCTTCGGGGAAGAGACAGATGGGAGTACTGAGAGCACTATTTCTCACCGCATACCGATTCACTTGATGCAAAGAGGTGGCTTGTAAATTTTTCAGTATTGATCTGACAGTAGGAGACATTTTCCCAGCTCTTAAAAATGACTGTCAAAGTTTACACTAAAGGAGGGTAAGGAGAAAAAAAAAAAAGGTACCAGAAATTTCCGATTTGACATATTTTAAAGTTAATATTTGAAAAAAATGAAAAATCCATACATAAAATCAAAGTCATAAGCATGTCCAAACAGGCGAATGCACTATTAAGTACTGTTCCATTAATAGCAATACCATCCAAGGTGTCTTTTGGGACACTGCAGAAAAATGGGAAAATTCTTCATTGAGATGATCCGACTTTACCTTCGCAGTGAAATACCATGCAAAAGAAAGAAGGGGCGGGGAAGGAATGACAAAAGCTTAGACTACCTGTATATGACAAACTTGTGACCTGAAATAGAGCTTACATTATCACTTGAAATAGAGCTTACATTCCAAATCATTCATTCTTGCTACGAATGAGACTATCAAAGGCCGAGATTTTCAAAGATAATAACAGAGAACGCATTAAGGCAATTAAGTAATCATAGGGTGTGAGATCATCTTCTGAATCAGAAACTACATGTTAGATTGAGCATTCAGCTTTTAAAAGAATAAAAGACCAACTGCGCCTTGCCTGAGGCTGAGCCAATTTAAAAAAGGGAAAGACAGGAGATAGCCAAGAAGATGCAATTATTTTGTCAAAATTAAAGTTGACAATGACCTCCAAAATGCTTCTGAGTCGGATTAGTTGAAAAGCTACTATCATCATATAGAATATTCCATCTTGACAACTATCAGATAACAAGTGAAATTCCTGGAAAGAGTACTGAGCTGTGTGTGCCTATCACTAGGATATAAATTAACTGTAATCTCTCAGGAAGACAACAGGGCATCACTGTGAAGAATTTATTGACAGTCTTCTCTACATAAATCATTTGGCAAGAACATATAAAGGTTGATACAAAATGGATGGAAAATAGAAACAAAATTATTCTCAGTAAACAAATTCTGATCTACGGTACTGGTTTTTGTGCTTACCAGGCCAACTGAAAAATCTTTCTTTTCTAAAAATGGAGAGAGGCCCAGAGGTCAGAGATACGAATGCTTAGAGTTAATGGAAGACCTCTACAAAAGGTAGAGAGGAAAGATGACTAACAGGCAAGATACTAAAAGATTATAAATGACATAGAGAAATAAGTAGTTCAGATGGTCTTCTCTATCTTTTTCTACAACAGAAAAAGAACAGAATCATCACAAAATCCTGTTTCTTCTGTCAGGATTTTCAAGTATTTAGTAGTAGGAAACTACTACTAACACTATCTAAAACTTCGTATTTAAATGCCTAAGTCAGTGAGTGATTTGTTCTTTCCCTACGGAAAGAAAAGCCGAATAACCCATTTATTAGAGAGCCCAGTATCTTCTCCAAGACCAGTTAAAACAAGTTGCTTCTCTGAGACAGCCATTACTTTATGCTACATTGCAGTCCTCTTCTATTTATGTGCAGGAGGCATACCTCCCACCCCCTCCCCATTTCTTCCCCTTGCACAAGCTTATTAAAAGGAAAGAGATTTTTTTTTTTCCCCGAAATGACAACAACACTATACACTATCCTTCCCTTTTTAAACTTTTGTTTACACGGTTTCATTAGGTGATGGACTGATGAGAGACAAGAGCATGACTCCGTACCTTTACAGAATGGTACTACTGAATGCAGTGGTCAGTGTTAGGCCAGTATCAGGCAATGCAGATGACAAGAAAATTATACTGCCCTCCTGAATAATTATTGCTTATTGGAGGCAGAAATTATTTGTACTTATGGAACTTGATTTCTCAGACTTCAAAAAAGTAAGAAGGAATTCAGTTATTTTATGGCAAACATGTAAAATATTCGTGCAAGAGCGGCTAGAGAGGCGAAGGATGGAAAATATTTTTAATCTTGTGTTTCAGTCAACACAGGTTAGAACATGCTTTCCACCCCCCCACCCCCCCCCCCCCCAACAAAATGTGTTTTTTGTTAATCCCCTGAAATAACTGGAAGAGTTGAGGCTGGCAAATTCTTTATGAGGGAGTCAAGCTTCTGTAACCATAATGTATGATTTGTTGATAGAAACATGTTGCAAGGCAAAGTACACCCTAGAGACTTCCTGAAGAAAAGAGATTCATTTTGCAAAGAGTGACCTACAATTTTTCAATTCTGCTAGGAAATTCACAAATACACAAGCCCATCTAAGACTGCTTCTATTTTGGGACAGTTGGTACCGAGAAGTTAGTTATACAAGGGTTTAATTCTGCAGTCTTCCATATAAAATAGCAATTCTTACTCTTGGTGATATTCTGCCCTCTCTTGAACAGTTTTTGGGCATTCTTCCATCATTATTCAACACAAGAACATTCTATCATGAAGAACGTTCTCTCAGCTGCTAAGATTTCCCGCTTGTGCTGACATGTCTTACGTGAAAGTCATTTAGCAGCTGAGTAATCAAGATGGACTTCCAGATGAAGAGAAGAAAAAGGAAAAGAACAATCAGAGGTAAGAGAGGTAGTTTTAGTAAGTGCAGTAGCTGGCAGGGCAGAGAACAGAGTGGGGCTACACAGAAATACACAGCGTAAGGAAGGATGCACCACCACAGAGAAAGCGTTTTTGCACAAGGCTATTTTTTTGAACTCACAAATGAATAAGCCAGCTAGACCACAAAACCATCGAAATCCTCAAGATTTTTCTCCACACTTGGAGTACCTATTTTCTTTGGTAAGCACTCAGTCCTGCTGCTTTGGCACACCCTTATGGAGCATCAAACATATCTAATCCTGCCTGAGTAGCAATTGGTGGGAATGACAACAAACTTTTCCTTTGGTGAACCTTCACTCCTTAATCAAGTTCCATCTTCACAGGCATAGCGGTCGCTCTTCAGTCCAAGCAACAAGCCAAAACATTTTCCAAACACCTGTTCCACTATTACAATTTCTGATCTCTGATCCTTGTAATCAGGTACATAATCCTGGGCCTGTCAGATACACGCACACTGCATTTGCCTGTTGGATATTTGACTCCTTGCAAACGAGGATTCTTTTTTCCAAATCGTTGTACTACTATCAGCATTATCTGAACCAAGTACTCCTCCACTTATATGCTTTGCCAGATCAGATGATACTCATTTAATTTAATTTCAAGTACACGTAACATTCCTTCAACAGCTTGACATGGATACCTTTCAGTACACGTGTGCATTTCTGCTCTGCACAACTTTGTCGGAAGTAGCCAGTGTGCTGGGCTGTGCAGTGAGGAAGATGTTCTGTGATGGTCCCTTGTAAGGACACTACCTTGATAATCCAACATAATAGAGAAAGCACACACAATTTCAAAATTAATTTCTTAACATACAAAGAGGGTTCTCTTACTGCGACAGGTTTATGTGAATTGCAGCTAGGAAACCCCTGCAGTTTTCTAGCTGTAATATCCAGTAATATGCAGAAACAGTCAGACAGCCATTATTAATAGTTGGAGAATTACCTCCTAAGCCTCAGGCAAAAACGAGAGAACTAAGTCTCTGCTGATCGGGAATTCCCAGAATTAGAAGAAACACAGGAAAAACAAGGCCTCAAAAAGACAGTAGAAAAGGGAGAATGGATTCACATTGGACTCTGTCTCTAGGCCATAATGGTCCAGTTGCCTCTAAAACCCAAGCAGCTATGGACTACTGCGCAAGCACTTGATAAGAAAACATTAAAAAGCAAACCATGTTCTGATGGATACCTGCTTCTCCCCGCAGGGCCTTCTCCACAGCAACCCCTCTCTCCTCGAGTTGCCTCTGCTTCTCTTCCACTTGTTCAAGCTGCCGCTGGATGATCTGTTCAGAGAAGAATGGAGCAGAACCTCACCAACAGCAATTCTCCTGCTCTGTCTCCAGCACCCATCCAGCACTAAGTGACTTCAGTCAAACCATCCTTTCCAAAAAACAAGTATTTGTGTTCAACAATACACTGTTTCAAAAGCTACCTCCTTCAAAAGCTGGCACCACAGTCCCTCCAGTGACAACATCCTCCCCACCCCATTACATCCTATCCCTTAATTTTGCAAACACCTTGATACTCACTTATTTGCTACAACTCCAATCACCTTCCTAAATGCTAAAGTGAAAGGTGACGCTATTCAGTCAGCTGAGCCCCTACCTCAAATTTTAAACAAAACCCATCACCTATAGATGATGTCAGTGGTTTTCCAGCAGATTGTCTGGTAATTAAAGGTTAATTAGGTAACACTTCGGCCAGCGGCATAACCTAGCAAAGCAACGATAGGCATAGCTTCATCAGGTATTATCTAACTATCACTGTTCCATTCAGTGCACAATCCTTTGCTCATCTCCAGCTAGAAAGGTGTTACAGTCATTATTTTTCTCACTGTGAAACTATCATGATAGGTTTCACCCATTCTTCCCATGCCTGTGACACAGTATCAGATTTGAAAGAGGGAGCAGGAGCACGGACAATCATGTAGAAATAGAGGAAGTTCCACCTCTGGATCCTCTTCTGACACACTCAGAGGAATGTCTGGATCACGGTGCTTTCACATGGAGTTAACTGTCTGCCATTGTGAGACACTACCTGAGCTCTGTGTAACCTCTTCAGCTCTTCTTGCTTGGCTTGTCTACGGGCGGCTTTCTGTACTCGCCGGGTCAGCTTGGCATTCAGCTCCTCTTCTGTGTAGGCTCTCTGAAGGAAGGAAAAACAGGAGCAGGTTTTATTTGCATGCAGAGAGGTATGGGGGGAAGGATGACCGTTTCTCTTCCAAAATCTCAGAAGGGAGGTGTTCTGTCTTTGCTATGGCTGTGTCAAAAGTCAAGCTTCTGTAGGCAAAGGTGTTCACAGTGCAGTGAGCAACAATTTCAGAGTCAAATCAGGAGTGAAGAAGCATATAAGCCAACTGCAAAGCTGTGGTTTTATATAACATCCCACCCCCTCTTCCACTGTTCCCCAAAGATCATATCAATTTTTATTCTATTTCTCAACAGATTTAGCCAAATGGATTTAGTTAAATCAATCAGTACCATATAGAGGGGTCACCTTGATTTCATTTTAAAAGTGGGCAACGGCATGTATAAATGAACAGTTACAGCGGTATAAGCTAAGAAATTATTATAGATTTACGGTAGTTGTACTGGTATTCCCCTCTCCCTGTTTTATTCTGGAGCAAGAACATTCATAGTTGCGAATTATACTGGTATACCTGGTAATGACTACCTGTGTAAATCTGTGCAACTTTTCTATGAATCTAAGGCAGCAAAAAGACATTTGAAAGCAAAATGACATTCTGGTGTTAGATGGGAAATCCCATCTCAAGAGCGACCCTACAAAACAACCCCTCAACTAAAACTAGAATGTTACTGCACCAGAAGGCATCCAAAAGGGGAAAGGCTATGTTTATAGAAATAGAAAGGTATTTCCTCCTCTGCTCTTCTCTCAGGGAAACTAGTTTAAAACTAAGTAAGTCTTTTTAACATTACTGAAATGGGGCTTAGTATCTTGTCAGGTACGTGTTGTGTTGTGTTGTGGTCTAGGAGGGCTTCTTCTCACAGATTTTTTAGAGTGTCAAAGAAACTTCACAACTGCTTTAAGTGAACTACAGCCAAGAAAATAACTCTCTTCCCTCATACACGTATGTAGGCTTTAATGGACAGCTGTAAACAGATGTCTTCCACTTCTGGAAAGAGAAGATCTCCATGGACACTCAACTGAAAGTACATTATGTTAAGACAGACCACCCTGGAATTTGCTTTATCTAGTTACTGTACTGCCACATCGGTCAGTCTACCTCTGCTTTATTGTTCTCGCTGAACAGAGTTAAAGGTAGGATCACAACTCTCTTAAAAATCCCTCAAGAGAGGTGGTTAGCAAGCACCATCGTTAAAGCTCACAGAAGTTAACACTTTACTCTTTCTTTCTTTTTTAAAAACACAAAATCCACAACGATACCCAAATCAGAAGGTAAAGTGATAGCGGGTGAGACTTTCCTGTCCCATGTAACACTCTTGTGACTGTGAAGACAGGACAATAAGAATTTCAGAAAGCAGCAATGTTCCTGAAATAGAAATGCAACTTCTATCTTGACTTCAGCTTGATACAGAGTTTCACTAAGATTTCAGTGAATTCAACAATTTTGAAAGACACTGATTCAAGTTGACGATTCACTTGAACTCATATTCTAACTATTAAAAAAAGAATACGCATACATATTTAATTGCCTTGAAAACCAGTTTGTTCTGAAGCTCAAAGGTCATCCCCATCACTCTGTACAGTGGTGCACTGCTAATTGCATGCATTCTAACCAGACAGAGAATTCGGAGCTTAATGCATTTTTGGTAGTCGACCTCTACGAAGAATTTGCTGCCCATGTCTGCTAACATCTCACGCATGCACGGTCAACGTTTGTGATGTTAGTGCACATGTGATGGGTAGCTATGGATTCAATGGGTTAATATAGGGACATGCAATGCAACAATGGCCAACTAGTGGGAATGGAGACACTACCTTTGACGAATATGATCTCTTGAATGCCAAGGCGTGTGGTACATAAATCGACTTTAAAGGGGGAATGGTAAAAGGGAAAAAAAAACAATAAAACAAAACATACAAAATGAAGCAAAATCAGTTCAACATTGAAAACAGATGCACAGTAATAAAACAAAGCTGTTTTTTAAATGAAACATAAAATTGTGCAAATGCTGAACGTGAGTGACCCAGACTGATGAAGCACAATGGAATTTCTGTCCTCAAAATCAAGTTTCTAGCACTCTCCTGAAGCCAATTAGCTTTGGCAGCCTCTTTGAAGATACAGCCAACTTGGAAATAACTTTTTCTATAGGAATTATTTGGCCTTTATCGACCCATGGTTTTAATGTCCACGGTAAGTATAGCAAGTGTACGTACATACACATACAAAATTTTGGCTTAGGATTTCGAATAATGGCTTATGCCGGGGCATGTTTGGTCTGAACTGTCTCAGCCAACTATATATTACTCTGTCACACAACTCTCCATTTACAATCTGATCTACAACCTCTGCTAGGAGTTGTGTTTATTTCACTGTTTTAAATTACCTCTAATTCACAGAAATTATCATTTGCATTTAACTAACATCGTAAATCTTCCTCGCTGCTTTGTGATAGGAGAAATACCAGGGTGGGTTATCTCCCAGTCTAAAGTGAAAGCCTCCAGAAAGCCTGAGGAGCTAAAATTAGGAAGAGGAGAAGAGGAGGAGAAAAGAAGAGGAGGAGGAGAAAAGGAGGAGAGGAGGAGAAAAGGAGGAGAAAATCACTACCTTCTCTATCCAAGGACATACTACATTATTCTGTGCCTGAAAATAAGGCAAGTAAACTACTTAGGGTTTATAAGACAGGTAAATTTCCCTTGTGTCATTGTGCCCTTCTGGGCAAACAGCCAGCATTTTGCATTTTCACATTCAATTAACTAAAAACAGTGACAAATGAAAAGCCATAGAACAACTTCAGCACATATGCAAATTTCAGTAAAAAGCAAGCTACCTGCGGTAGTAAAATGCATGTCTGATCACAATACCATAATTGTACGGCAACAACAAGAAACACACTCACAATGGCACACACCTACAAACACGAGACCCGCAAAGCATTTACATTGGGAATTCTTTACAAGACACTTCTCTTGAAAGACACGACATTAAACAACACTGAATTAATTCACTGCTGGTCACAAAGAACAGGCTAAATAGAGCAAGCTGTCTGGGAAGCAAGCTCACTACAATTACCAAGAAAAGCAGCAGAAGCAGAATTTCAGTTTAGAAAAGGGGTTCACATAAAAGTTATGTAGCACACAGGAAGTCATCTCTTACCCATAGCAAGCAGCAGGCAGTTTGTAACTTAAAAAAAAATATAACCCTCATCCCAAATCAGTACACAGTTTTGCCAGTCTCGAAGTTCAGTTAAATTTCTTTTGACAGCAAGGCATTACAGTGTTTGCACGTACATTCTACATCCTTGGACAGGATGCAATAAAACTAGGTAAGTGGAGTTCTCAGATTCATTTCCTCTAAGTAAATTCCATCTCAAAACCATTCTTTAGGAAACAGGCAGATGCAGAGCAATAAAATCCTTAATGTAACTTCAGCAATAGCAAATGGGAGAAAACGAGACCCCACCACCATAGCCTTGGCAGAGCTGGTGAGATATTTTAAGTATTAGGATTCCAGGCATCTGCCACTGCCACCTATCCCCTACAGTGCTTAGTGATGAGGTCTTTTTTTCTGCAAAAGCCCTTTTAAATCAAAGCAGCTCAGCACAGAAAGAAAGTGACCACCAAGGCATGTCAAAGCCTGAAGGAAACAAGCAGGGACCTTAGTGAAGCCCTGCTTCCTCCCGAAGGAGCTTACACGGCAGAACAGTAACTCTGTAACTCTTATCTGAACCCCCTGTATTGCTCATCTGTCCTCTGCTAGCCACAGGTACCTCATTCTTCTGCCTCTCTTGGAAAATGCAGAATTTCTCATGAAACGCCTTGAGGGCATGCAAGGAGGAATGGAAGGGGGAGAGAAAAAAGGGAATAAAATACAAACAATACAATCTTCCTCTTAGAAGAGATCTAGATCAACTATGGAGAGAGGGTAAGAAAGAGGTAAGTAAAACCAGAAAATTCCTGCTTACTCCATCAACTCTTTCCACCAGCCTTAAATTCATTAGTTATTCTAATTCATTCCACTTTATATACATAGAAAGCACTTCCTGTGACACTTCAATTTGCAGTACTTACATACCTTTGCCATGTGAGCCAAGTATCAACTAGATCCTGCCATTTGAGACTGATCTGTGCACACTGGATGACAGGTTTGAAACAGGAGGCACACACCACTGTGTCTGTGACACTACCCTCTCAGACGCTCTCTTCTTCCTGCGGTTTTTTCACATGTGAACCAGGCACCGCCACGAAGGGACGGGGGAACACATATTTCATTCTTCAGTACCAAAAGGGCCTTAGTGTTCTGTGAGGTCAATGAAATCTTTACTTATTCCTCCAAACCTTGCAAACTCTATCTAGCAGAGCTCAGCAGCTCTCAGGAATTCAAGAAGGACTCTCCCTCATTACTATGACTGAGCAGTTCCTTACATTTTTACTTACTTTTGCATTAATAGCGCCACTCTAAAATCAAAATAAATAGTTTAAAAAGCTTTGGCACTTGGCCCTCATTACGTATTTTACACACATAAATATGTGCAAATAAACTAAATGTATTTTTCTCTCTGGGCTTTTATGGAGACCCACTGGTGCCTCCTCTTTCCTCCTCAATAACTTCCTTAAAGCACCATTTAAAATGAAACCATTTTGGCTAGAAAGCTGTCGATACGTCTTACAATATGACATTATAGCACTAGCTAGGGAAGGTTGGTCAGGAACAAAAAACAGCTCTGTCAGAAGAAGCAGAGTTCATTACAGACCACACTGGAATGAGAACACGAGGTTAAGATCAATCCCTATATACTGGCATTTCATAGGGGCTCACTACTATGTATTTCAGCTTCACAGTTGTTATCTCCACACACAGACATAGGGAAATACTCCACAACTACCAAAAAGTCCTCAAAGAAAACAGAATCAAAATGGAAGAAAGAGCTGATGGCTCATCTTTTCTCCCAAAAGAGAAGGTACTAATTCAGACTGTACACATTCTCTTCTCCCAGGAAAAATAAGCAAACCTGCATGAGTTGCAAAACTGCAGCCTGTAGCTTACCTCTTTAGTTGACAATCTGTCTTGACTATGTTCTTGATGTATGCAAAAGCACATTCCTGTCTGTAGTTTGCTTGGAATTCCACCTCTTCAAGTCAAAGAGGCTGGTAAAACAATATCCTAAAACTGGACCCTTACAAAAAGTGAGAGCTATCTCACTGGTATCTTTTTGCAATAGCATTAGAGCCAGTGAAATTTAACTTTTCTAACATTTAATGTCTGTTTTCTGCAGATCATTGGCACGGTTACAACAGGGACAAAATTCACTATTCTGACTGTGATATTCATTGTAAAGTGAGACAGACAGGCAACAGAACCTTCATATAACAACACTGGGGAGTAGCTTGCAATTGTGAAACCAAGTGAAACCAAATTATTTGGGGCAGAACAGTCAGGGAACTTACAGGAAAGCCTGCTCAATGGAAGAAAGAGTAAGGAAAACAAAATTAATCATCCAAGTTTCTGATGTGGTTCTCTGCATCTGTGATCTGCATGATGTTAGATCCATCTAAAATGGATTTCTCATCTGCCTACCTCTCGCTTGGATTTCTGGGAGGAGCGTTCCAGAATATCATCACTGGAGAGGTCGGAGTCTTCTGAGAAACTCAGGTGTTGACGGAGCTGCAAATCTGAGAAGTCAGGAATAAAAAGGCAAAGTTAGAGAAGTGGTAACTATTCTTTCTGTTAACACCTCAGAATTCTGTTGATAAGTTGTTTGACTGAGCTTCAAAAATACTCAGTCCTTTTATGCCAGTCTCAGTTGCTTCACCTGGGATTACAGAGTGATCAGAGCAGCACTGCTCTGCAAAATGATCAATATTAGAAGCTTCATTCTAAGAGCGCATCACTTTCTGCAAATGCTGTTTGTATCAATGACAGATGTATCCTATGATAGAGCACTTGGATGAGAACATCTGGCAGTATTTTGGCTATTCCTATAAGGCCAGAGAAATGTAACTTGTTTGCTTTTTATCACATTTATGGCGAACTTATTTAGTGTATTACAAGTTGCCATTAAACATCTCTGCCTGCACCTGATGGTATGTGAGAGATTTAAATGATGCTGCAGAATCCCCACTTCATAGATAGCAGACAGTTGCCAGATCACTGAGAACACAGGAGTAATTGCATCTCTGCAGTCTTCAGCATCCATGGAGCCAGGTTGAAAGAAAGAGAACAGCCCATCCAAGGAAAAGATGAGTATCAGATTTAAAATAGAGATGAAATGTCACAAACAACCAATTCCAACAAACAGTTGTTACTTCTCAAATCAGTCTAAGGCAGAAGAGAGATGTGCCTTGTACCTATCAAGAGTGAAGCTTTTATTTAAGCATCCATTATTTTCAGTGGCACACCAACTAATTCTGCCAATATACAAAAATACAATTCTAGTCACTAGCACTTATCTTAATCTGCCCATTTGACACTGGGGAGCAGTGTCATTCAGCACAGTAGCCGAATCACAAAGCAAGCCAAACCTGCTTTCAAGGATACTAGGAAAAGTACATGGTGCAGAGGCACATATCTGTTATACCTGCAGCTGTAATCAACGGAGAAGCTTTGTGCTTGCCAGAATCCACAGTGGCACTACTTGAGGGAGTACTTGGGCAGGATTTGTCATCAGCCTTTTTCTTCTTGTCTTTCTTATACCCAGAGAAAACAGACTTCCATAATGACCTAGGCTTTGTTGATTCCTCTGTCCCACCACTGGATTTGTCGGAAAGCCTGCTGTCATTTTTGGATTTCTTCTCCTTTTTGTTCTTACGAGGCGAGAAAAGAGAAGTTCTTTTCTTACTCTTCCCACTGGAGCCTTCTGAAGATGTGACAGACCCTTCAGGTCCGGCCACATCAGCAGCAGGAGTGGAGAACTTCTCGCTAGCAGCATCATGCTTTCGTGTGGATCCCTCTGCTATTTTCAAGGCCAGATGCTTTGGAGAGTCATAAAACAACTCTTTGGTCTTCGAGGGCATAGAAGACGCCTTTCGTGCCCTTGTGGCCCCAGCAGCAGCTGCAGCCATCTCCATATCTTTCATCTTACACAACTGTTTAGCCATGGCATCACGCAGTGCTTGGCTCTTGACAGACTTCTCTCTGGCTCTCATTCTTTCTTCAGCAAGCTCCTTGGCCTCCACAGAAATTTCAGGCAACGCTCTCTTCTTTTGGTTAACTCCTCCTTCCATTGAGGGTGGACCACCATTTTCTTTGACCAAGGGCAAAAGAAGCGGTTTCTCTGGCCTTGGCCTACTGGTAGGAGGTGTGAAGAACTTCTCATGAAGGCTCGAGTCCTCTGTCCTGTCATCGTATGTGTCCTCTACATCATCAGCAAATGGAATCTCATCCACACTCTCTGCAAAAGACTTCCGCACGTCATCTTTTCGGGCCTGGGTTGACTCTTTGGCAGCAGAGGTTGGATCATGGCGCAGGGGAGCAGGAGGTGTTGATGCTGGTGTTGGAGGTGACCTGGTTTCAACCTCATTCTGCCAGACTGCTTGATGCCTCTTTCTACGCAAAGTGGCTGGTTCTTCATCCTGAGGAGGTGGTGGTGGAGGACTTGATGGAGGAGTAAGCATGGTAGAGTCAGAAGTGTTGAAGCTCTGGCTAGCCATAGTTCTCATGTTAGATGAGCTCTCCTGAAGGCCAAGTCCAGAACTGCTGGATACATCTCTCCTTACTTCACCAGAACTCTTTAGCTCTTTTTCTGATGGAGATTTTGGAGTGAGCAGAGAAATCTGCTCGTTTTCCAACTTGGACAGTCCCTGTCTTCTTGGGGCAGGCTGGGGTTTCACAAGAGGGATCCTTTCATCCCCTGAAATATTCTCAGTATTAAAAGTCTTCAGAGGAGTTGTCTCAAGGGCAGATACAGTAAAGTTCGTCTCTGAACGTCTGTTTCTGTCTACTGGGGTGAGTCCTAAGCTCCTCCGAATTTCAGCACTCTTCATCCAGAACTCTTCTACAAGGTTACTCCGTTTCAGGGCTTCTTCTGCAGTAGTAGGGCTCCCCAGTTTTTCCACCTCACTATCCTGGCCCCTAAGGACCAGTTTGGCTAAAGGAGTAGACGTTAAGGCTGGGACAGGTTGGAAACATACTGGAGGCTCCACTGGGGATGGAATGGATGTTTCAGCAGAAGGCAAAGGCTGGGAACAGATAGGCATTTGAGCAGATGTTGGGGATGAAGCCAATGTTGGTTCTGCTGGCTGAGACTCTGCTAGAGACGTAGGTGCAACGGCTTCTGGTGATGCAACTGGTTGGGATAACACTGGAGATGGTGGCACCAAAGGGCTCTTAACTTTCCTGTCTTTGGGAAGTTCATCCTTTGGTCCTTCTTCACGAATGAAAGGCTCAGGAAAAAAGCGTCCATCTGGAGACTTTATTGCACGGAATACTTCAGCCAGGGGATCTTTTACATCCTACACAAAATGTAAAAAGGAAATATTAGTAGTCACTGAGCGCATTAGAATACTGTTCTGGTTTTTTTGCATTTAACAAAGTTAGCAGTAAGGAGACCACCCAAGTGTCAATACATGAAAAAATCCCACATGTGGCATTCCATTCACAGGCCTGAAACATCACTTAGGATTTCTCATCAGGTATGGTTCATTTTACTGTCCCATTCTATAAACCATGCTCTGTAGATGATAACAAGGCAAATTTAATTTTTGGAAGAAAAAACACTAAACTTAATTCCAGAAAGCCATTTTTAACTTTCCCTGCTCTCCTTTCAAATCTCCAACTCTGTGTATGGCGGTGGTCCCTTATCTCAGACAGATCTGAGGCAAGTCCCTCCAGCTCTCGTCAATACAGTACTTTCTGCTAGTCGGCATCTGCTCTCATGTTTTCTTAAAGCAAGGAGAGCTTTCTCTGTTAAGAGTAAATTAGGCTGCAATTCCCTTGCCCCTTAATGGTCTGAGAAGTCTTGGTTTTCATCTCCTACATCCAGACTGCCATATTACTGAGTAGCTCTGTTCGTAGTCTTACAGTTTAACCCTTTGGCAGCAGACCCCTCTTATTGTATTCTGGTATTATTCTTGACACATTATTATTCTAGTGGACACATGACCACTAGAGCATCTATCTCTCTATCTGTGTGCTTGTATGACATATATTCAAGAGCCAGGTCTTCAGTACTGCATTTAGGCGCTGTCCTGATATAAACCATGTCTACCAGAATCATTAGTTGGACCTGGAAAAAAAACACCCCAATTTTAATAGAAAGTGAATGCTGTCAGCAAACCAGCCTTACCCCATAACGCATCCATTGTAAAAGTAAACTAGTTTATGACAAAACTCTCTAGGATAAAGTCTAACCTTTTAGTAATTCTTTAAAAACAAACACTTGGGAGGGAAAAATTTGCACTGAACATTTTAAGGGTCATGTACTTCCTGCTGGAAACACCACAGTATGCTGACTGCAGCGCTGACAACATGACAGTACTTCGTTGACATGTCTCACCGCCTTGAGCTGAACTATGTTGTTACACCGGAATAAATCAGCACTGCTCTGGTTACTACTAAGTAATACAAATATAATTTTGAATTGCAACTGTACAGAATCTGCTTTTGGTACAGAAAAGATAGTCAAATCAGGATAAACAGGAAACACCTTACTTATGGCTCCCCTCATGCATTTTATACATATATATGTGTATATATATATAAAATTATTATTAACTGCACATTGAAATTAAAATATCCTATGTAATTCTATTTTGGAGATGAGACCTTGTGTGACTGTGACAGAGCCACTACACTCTGAAGACAGGAAAGAAAAATAATATATTATTTTTTAAGTCTAAATGAAGTCAGATTTCAAAAAAATCAACATAAGTTATAGAGATAGGAAAGGAGGAAAGCCCACTGCTGTCAGTCCTCTTCAGTTTATCCAACAAACTATTCTATTGAACTACACGTAGTAAGTAGAAAACTTACCTCTGCTTGTTTTGCTTTGGGACTCTCAACTGGAGACAGAGGAAGAACACTGTCACTTGCTGACTGGATAGGGATGGACGGCTTGCATGGATCTAGGGAACACAAACATATTTACAAAAACACATGAGATCGATAACATTCTATTTTTTTTTAAGTTACACACAGCAAGTAGTGACAAATTTCAAAGGTTCTTACAAATTCTAGATCTGGAACCTAGTTAAAAATTTTTAAATGTCCAAAATGGTACAAGCTTTTTAACATAAAAACTTATACAAGCAAAAGCAGGGGTCTCACGCTTTAGGAAGCTGTAATAAATGGACTTGGAACATTCTTCTCAAAATGTTAATGCAACCACATACCTTGCCACTGAGAGTAGCAATATAGTTCAAATCCAAAAGACTGTCTTCTCATAAATCTAACAAATGTATTGACTATCTCAAATGCAACTACAGCTATTCAAACACTGATGGGAAACCTATTACCTTCTGCTACACTGCAAGAAGCACCTTCTGCTCCTTCTTCATCTTCTTCATCTTCAGAGACTTGTAGTTCTGGCTCTTCTATGCCGCCGTGATGTAAGCGAAATTCTGCTTCTGCATCAGATGGGATGTCATCTGATTACAGATGGGGTGGGGGAAAAAAAAGAAAAGTCCATCAGGACATCTATTTGTTACTCAAAAATCTTTCATAATCCTTTCTTTCTATTCACACGGTGCTAATCAATGAAAACCTGAATGTTTCACTCCTCTTTGCATCCTAATTAGAGTAATTCAGGCAGTCAATGGGGGACTATTAGTATAAATAACTAAATCAGTAGCTGAAGTTATACCTTTGCATTTTTCTGGAAATTTTTCAATGTTTTCTGGCATATACAGTTCATTTTACTAGCACGGGAACATTTTCTGCATAATATTGTGGGCTTTTCACAAAATTATTTCTATTGCTGCTATTCAGCAGGATTAGTACTGAATACGGACACAAGACCAAGCCTTCTAGTTAGCAGATGGTGACAAGACATGAGAAATTTATTCTACAATCCATGGAATTGAGGTTCTTTTCTTTCTTTTTGTCCCTGCGCTCCTGGCTCCTTCTTGACTATTTGAAACAAACTCCTACATCACTAAAAATAACATCAGACTAAAGTAGCCTCACGCAAAGTATTTTCTGCCAATACAATTCTGTTCACATACAGGTTTAAACGTAGCACGGCGATACCCTACCATCATCCAGCTCTGCACCCGTGTCTCCCTCTTCACCTGCCTGGCCTTCAGTATCTGCAGGCTCTGTGCCCAGCTCATTCTCCACATCATTATCCTCACATGGAGCTAGAATATATTCAAATATAAAAAAACAAAAATGCAACTATACAGTGAAAAGGTTCTACATTGAACTGCACCAACAGTTTATAGCAGAGATATTTATTAATCGCTGTCAAAACAAGACATCCTGAAATGTGTCACCTGGAAAGATATCTATGGTGAAATGATACTTCCAGACTCCAACAAATCAAGGAATACCTGCTCTTGGGAAGTCTCCAAGGCATTTGCAGTGAAAGCAGCCAGGACTTTTCTGAACAATAGGCCATGTGAAAAATTAAACAAGAAGGAGGCTGGGAGGACATCAAACCAGAATAACGTTTACTCTTCTTCCAGGAAGATTATTTTTTTTTGTTTACCACACCAGAACAGATACCACCACTTTATAGCATATGTGTATTAGGTGAAAACTGAAATATCACAATGTACCACAACTGTTCACCTTGAAACTGAAAAAGGCTTTGAGGGTGTAAATCAGAGACGAGAGTCAAGCTCTGAGATTGATCATTATTACGTCTGGAAACTGTTTAAACTCTGTGCAGCTTGGTAAAAGGGTCTAAGAGACTTGATATGCTGTACAAGTAACTAGGACACAAATTAACTGAGACATTTTTAAGTAAATAAAAAGATGTATTAAAAACTTTCTTTTCTGTTACAGATCATCATTTGATTTGCTGGGTCAAAATAAAGAAAATATTCTTAAATTGGTAACTCTGAAAAGGGTGTTTTACATTCCCACTTGTGGACGAATTTAATTACAGGAGGAGAGACAAGACCAAACTGTGGGGTCTAAACTCCATTATTAAATGATACTTTTTAAAAAAACCTAAACCTTATGATACCTTGTTCGGTCTCTAGTGCTACGGATGATCCGCTTAATTTTTTTTGTTAAATATTTTCATAAAACATAATTTAAATATAAAAAAAGAAGTGAGCACTTCCAGTTTCTTTCCCACAGTAGAGTCAGTCAACTACATTTCTGAGATCTGTGTGGTGAGTTAGCATCAATTCACGTTCAACAACATGCAGACGTTTAACTCTGTTGTATATTCTATTGCAAATGTGTATATAGTCAGCATGTATTATTACCCACAATTATACACATAGGATATAGTCCTATAACGATAATAACGGATGTATTTATAACCTTCTTGGTTGCACCTATACCAGTAAACTATAGTGGTGCAAGCCCCTGGACCTGACTGTGTCCAGTGCCATACTGTTATCTTTAGGAGGGCTCCCAGCAGCCAGTTCCCAAGGTAGGGCTGGAGGCTGTTTGCAATAGGCAGTCCGGCTGCAGCCCCCTGATTCTAAATGGCAAAAATGTTTAGACATATGGGAGCAAACCACGCTGTGCCAGCTTTCTTCAGAGTCAGGGAGGAGGCCCGAATCCTTTTTATTTACCAGTGATGATGTGGCTTTTGGAACTGTTTATACGCTAGCATTACTAACTAAGACAATCTTGAAAACAAACCAACCGTCCCTAAAATTGAGGTCTTGCAGGCTCTCCTTTTTCGCTAATACATGTTTTTGCTTATTCCAAAACACAGCCTGCAGTGGATAGTTTGCCTTCCTCCTTCAATCTGACAATTTCTCTTTTTCCATGCTTTTCCTCTCTGCAGTATTAAGATAGATAAACACATGGGCTAGTTTATTTTCTGTCAGCTACTGTGAAATGGCAGTTACACATACATGTGATAAAGCACTGGCCTATTCCTTTACATGAGAGGCTTATAAAATCCAGAATCTTACAGATGTTGAGCGCAGGAGACTGAGTCATAAAGCAAAGGCCGGACTGCCCACAGGGGCATTTATAAATATACTAAACAAAACCAAATTGCGTCCCAGTCCAATTGTAGCTTAGGTATGCAGTAGCTTATGTTATTTCAGAAATAATAATATCATGGGATGATTTTCTGGTAGCAGTAAATGTGAGTAATCTTAATCAAAACTTGCAAAAATGTAACTCTGACAAAACCCATGAACTGACATGATGTGCATAGGGAGTGTTGGAGAGAGAGGAAAAAATCAACTCTTAAATAGGTTGGTACACAAAACTCAACAGAAAATTACAGATGCATAGATAAGTAACAACTTGGTGCAAGGGTGGATCCCATTTTGAGGGACATGGGAGAGCTTGCAGGTGGCTGGTTATATTATACATATACTGTGCATATACGTATACGCAGTTAGGATAAGGAGCAAGAGGCCAAAAGCTGTCACACAATAACTCAGAAGCTACACACTATGGCAGCCAGAAACTGGGATCAGCACTTGGTTCGTATCAGCTAGCAGCTGTGTTCAGACTGCATCGTGTGCAGACATCCTGTAAACACTGCTGCCTTGCCAAAGCAGCAGCAGAAGCAAAGTTTTATAGCCAAGCTGGATATTCTGATGTGCCAAAGCAACTTAGCTGTAGATCAACTACCTAGCCACAAACTACTCCGGTTCCACTGATCTAGAAACTTCCACTGCTTTACACAAATTTACTCCCTTACTCTAATCTCAGAATCTTCATGCTCATCGGTTTTGTAATAGAGCTTAGAGGATCACATAAAAAAGCAGCTGAGCTCGACCATCCTTCAACATTCCTGAGGCTTTCCTAAATAACGTGAACCCCAAGTCAAAGAAGACACAACAGCCATCACTATTTCCAAAGATCCCAGCTTCAACCTTCTCCTTTTTTCTTGCTTTCTTCACCAGGTAACTAGTTTGCAGTCGCTACAGAGAACTGCAGTTGTGTTAAGCACTCTCTGTCACTTAATCTTCCAACTGCAAGAAAGCCCCATGTTCTTTTAGTCAAGGAGATAGGGAAGAATAACTGGTCCTGTCTTCAGTTCACAAAGCAAATCAAAGCACTCAGCTAGGTTCCTCCTTCTATTTTGCTGCACCCGAGCTAACCTCTCTCTTTGGCCTGCCTTCAGAAGGGTTACAACAAATGTCGAGTTCATGCAAGAACGGACTGTCTGAGCAAGGCGTGCATGCACACTCCCCCTTCCTCCCTCCCTCCATGTCCAGTCATGCAGTAGCGACAGGGCCGTAAGTTCCAGGGTTAAAGTACCAGCTCAGCTGCTGAAGGCATGGAGAAGAGACGGGCAGGGTTATTGTGCATTGGAATACATAGAACATCACCAAACTACCTCCAGGGACCGTCTCCAGCCACGCCTGTACCGCCTCATGGCGTACGGAGGGAAGGTCGGATGCTGAATTTAAAAAACAATAAATTGTAAGACATCAAAATTAGACCATCAGTAAGTGTCTAAAACAGAAGAGCGACAAAGGGAAACTTTTCAGTAGCAAATACAGGAATAAAACCTATGAGATGTTAAACAACCGATTCCGGGCTTGGGATTTAAATCAAGGCAACATACAAATGTCAGAGGCTTAATCTTCCTTTAGGATCTGTAATGTTAGAGGAAATACGGATGGCACAGTGAGAAAAACACTGCATCTGACCAGCAGGTTGCTGCTGCTGTTCTCTACTCAAAACTCCGCAGAGGAGGAAAACTCATAGATGAAAGAGCTGGGCCACAAGAGAGGGGCAGTTTTAACAGGCGCCTCAGAGCTTGCGGTGGCTGGGTGGGAATGCCAGCAGACGAAGAAGACTGCCCAAGGCAGAGTGAGAGGGGCTTCTGCGTGCCGTCATGTTATCTCAGGCTTTCAGATCAAACCGTACTGCCGGTGATACTCCGATGGGCTCTCCAAACACCTCTTATCACAGAATACAGCTCAGCCAGAACAAATTTGTCTGCTGAACTCAAATTTCAAACTTATGATTTGATGGTACCAGTACTTAATGGCGATAGGCCTTTAAAAAAAACCCCAAGCCTGCACATCCCTGTACTGGCTGAGGAAGTAATTGTAGCAGCTCATCTATTTATCAGGATTGTCCTAGTTTGGCCCAGATTTAGGGGAAGGGAAGGAAGTATTGCTCTGCTTCCTAAAGGAAGCTAGAAAGACCACAAAATCAATTTGGAAGGAACAACGCAACTTTTCCTTTCTTTTGTTGACAGCTGTACCAACAGACTATGGAAAAGTAGGAATTATAAAACACAGATTAAAAGAAAAACTCCAAACCTGTAGTGGCCCTCACACAGAAGCTGAAGTAACCTTAATGTAACAAGCTTAAGAAACTCTGTTAACATTTTTTACTTGGAGTTCTTAAACATTAAGCAACTACTCTAGCAATACTGAATGTTACAGGCAGTTGAACACAGCCTATTTCTGTGGTTGCAGTGGGAATGAAAAACCCATCTCTTACTTGTAGGGAGCAGATTTCACATCAGAAAATCCCAGTGCATTCTACAAACTGCAATTATAAGTGCAGCCAAACTGATCTGGAATTGTGTGTCAAGTTGGACCAGGGTTTAAAAAACCCAAACATCCAGAACTGTGAGAAAAAGAGAATCACCTGGAACGGAATATAATCAGGCAACATGAGGTAAAGCCCTAGACCTTTTTAATACAGATCAGTCATTAACTTAATCTCACATTTCCTGTAAAAGGCACCCCTTCCTACAGGTTACTTAGTCCCTCTACAATTTTGGCACAATGGTCACAGATTTTGAGAGAAGACCACCACACATGGACTCCATGGTTAACTTTTCTTAAGTGCAGGCTTCTGCACAGGTGAAGCACCTACGGCATACCTACCTGTAATATACATGCTGTATATAACACACACGCTGTAATATACTTTAGAATAAGGTCAACAGGGACTGCTGGAACGTGCTTACAAGATACCTAGACATAGGTTGGCATTTCCCCTTCCAAAATTTTCCTTTAAGTAACTGTCAGCTCAAAAAGATGACACCTCGCTTTAGAAAAATCTTAGAGGGAGTCAAAACCACCACTGGTCAGATTTGCAAGGCCTTTGAACTCCATTATCCCCTGCTAATAGCAGATGTAGTTACACACTTTGAAAAGCAGCAGCAGAGAAATATACTCGACACAGAAGCCGACCCTGTTCTATCTCTGCTACACAACACAGCCCTTCAGCTTTCCCTAAAGAGGTGTAGAGCCCTCACTGCAACAAAAAGTACATTACAGCTTCCATTACTATCCCTAAAGTGAGTTACTGAGGGATGATTGTCAGCACTATCAAATTATATGTGTAATGAGGATATGTGCAATGCTATGGAATCAAAGCAGGCAGACTAAACGGGTCAGAAGTCGTCACACCAACATGGAGCTGAGAAAGCAGTTGTTTTAAGCAGATACCAACCTGAAAAGCAAAATGTTTAACCAAGTGTAAATTCAGTGTAATCTGAAAGTAATTCCTTTTGATCACTGCTGCCCCTGCTGAAGTTCACCACTCTTGAAGGTGTGAAGCACAGCTGCAACTGTGATCTAGGAATTGACACTTCCGGGCTAGGGGGAGATTACCTCTGGAGGTGGAGGACTTTGAGGTTGGGACCATTTTTTCCTCCTCCTCTTTTTCACGGATGTGTGTCCAGTGCACATCTGCCAGGATCTCCAGAGGATCAACGGGATTTACAATCTGCTGCAGCCTAAGGTTTCCAGCTAGCAGAAGAAGGGCATGGCACACCAGGTTGTAGGCAGAGTGGTATGAGGGGCAGGGAGGAAAAGATGGGAGAACAGTGGAAAGGAAAGGTGACACATCACAGAAAAGGAAATTGGAAAAGAAGAAAAGAATACGTTACTGGCTAAGATCAGTTTGCGAGACAGATAGAAAAAGCTCAGCACCGTGTGTGCACACATACACAAATACAGCGCTCCTCATACTCCCCATCAAAGCTGAAAAATGCCATTCCAAAGGCAAAAAGATGCTATTAAAAACTTCATTGTAGATTACCTCTATTGCAAGCAGCTTCACTGAAATGAAAGACATTCTCTGGGTGTCCAACAGTACGTGGTATGTCAATACCAATTTAGCAGAAATTTCCAGCTCCTTCAGCCTATTTGTTATGATTATAGGCAAAGACATCTTGCTGTTAAAGGCAAGGGACAATCTGCATTGTAGTTTGATACACCAAAACAAAAAGGTCTTTTGTTACCTACTATTGGGTTAAGTACTCCTTTCTATGCTGGGTAGATATTTCTTTGTGAATTAAATTACATGATGGATCTCAGAGCTTCATGTGTGTGTGTATACATGTGTATTCACACATGAGAGCACACTTACTTTAACACTTAAAACACAACTTTGTTTACTCCTGCTCTTTTGTACTGACTTGTTCTAAGGGTAGATTTTTTTTTCCTGAAGAATAACAGCATTTTCATTATGACTTAACAGCTCCCCACCTCTCCAAAAGGGACTTCCTGTTGCACAAATGAATTTGTTTAAAATACATTTCATTACCTGCCTCCAAAAAGCTCAGCAACTTAAACAGTGTCAAAGGGAAAAATGGGCACCTAAAGCAACTGATAAGCAACTTGCTTAACTGCTGCAGAATACAGGGGGCATCTACTCTAAGGTGAGTATTATATTCATAGATCCTGTTTCTATTGCTATCTGCTATGGGACTAGAGCTCTGGTTTTTATTTACCCATAATAAAATAGCTCATTCTACAGGGGACAGGTGTTCAGCGCCTGCAGGAGTGATCTTCAAAAGCAAATGACTTATCCTGAAAAGTAAAATGACCACTTACTTTATAAAGTAGGAAGTCAATTTTCACAACACCTGGATTATCACTGAGTAGGGCAAAACACTGTTTCAGCAGTTTAGAACCTCAAAAGCAATTAGATTTTCATATGCTAGACTAGTGTTTGAAGGAAATGAGAAACATTAGCAGCATTTAGAGGTTGCACTCATTATTTCCCACTGTCTTGTTTTAATAAAGTTCTTCTCCCACACCATGTTTTCCCCAGACATGACAAAGTGTTTGGGACTTCCATTTCAGTATTGACTGTGTGTGACATTTGGCATTAAAACTGCAGAAGAAACTGCAGGAAGGACAAAATCAACACCTGATTATTAAAGGGGAAAAGGATTCAGACACACAAACTCAAGTGCAGAGTGGGATTCACAATTTAGCCAAGTATTTAGCAGTTTTATGTCTCTGTCACCTCATCGGAGAATTTTCTTATCAATTAGCACGACCACATGGTCTACCAGAGCTACAGGACATCCTGCAGGGACAGGAACCTGGGCTTTTCTCACTCCATACCAAAGCACTCGCATGCAGGCCCCAAGATGAGTAGAGTTAGCATTTGCATCGCCACACAAAATTTTGTGTTAAAAGGTTTAGGTTTGCCAGCAACGGCTGAGAAGTATATAGTCACTCAGCAAGGCTCAGAAAGAGCAGGTCCCACGTGATTTGCATATTTTAAAATGGATGTCTCTGGGTTTTAGACCAGTGTAACATACACACCTTCAGTTACTCCACAAGTCTCTAGACAGAGGCCTGAGCGTGTCCTGATTAGGACATGGGTCCTTTTCACCTTTTCCAGGAAATAAATAGCAGGATGGCCAGCCATGAAGGACTGCTGCTTGGCTAACAGGCAAGGCTAACGCTTCCTTGAGGTCTAAATGCTTGAGAATTTCAGAAGACACCTGGTGTAGTGTTCCCTCAAGGGTACCTACTAAGCTTTGCAGGAAGCTGGACATTATTAGCACTTACATTTGGAAAGGTAGCTTTCCCTTCCATAGCACCTACCAGCTCTTCATAAGCAACAGGCAATCTCAATGCTTAACATTAATGGAATGAGAAGCCACTTGCAAATCGACTCTTTAGAAGTCAGGTCTAAAGCACACTAGCAACTGCAATAGGGGGAACTTCTTCAGTTATGCTCTTCAGCCATCTTACTAATACTTCTCATTCTTAGCATCAGAAAAGTTAAATTTGAAAAAATTGTAATACTTTTTTTCTTTTTTTTTGGAAAAAAAAAAAAAAGTCAGAAGCTAAGCTACAATTGTTACAACCATAAGCTCCACAATATGCAGTTTGACAACTGCATATGCCCTCTTACCTGCAGGAAGGCACTCGGATTTTCCTCTTATCGATTCTGGCTCTAATGAACCACATTGAGGGAATAAGGGATTAACAAGCTATTAGGACCATCAGAAATAAACCACAAGAGAATGCATCACGGAAAATAACACAACCAGTTAGACTGGAATGTCAGATTAATTTTATGCTCATCATATGACTGTTTGAAAAATCTTGAGGGATCACTGCAGCTTGATTTGCTTCCCCCACAGACTCTCCCCACAGACACACACTCACAAAGGACAACATAAAATGAAAGTTTGCTGACACAGGCAATCTAAAGGCAGTACTTATGATGTGTCCCATGTGTCCGACATATTGTGCAGGTGCAATTAGTCTGTGTGTACAGAACAAATCCAAAACTCCTAAATAAGTGGGGGTGGCTGTTAATGCACATTACACTAGCAAATTGTCCAGGTTTTCTAGATATCCTGAGCTTTATCTTTTTCCTAAAACCAGTGGCAATGTCAGACCTGATACGTGGCACTTGGACCAGGAGATGAAGATAACAACAGCTACCGAATCAGTTTTTAGGGATCTGGTAAAGCAATTAAATAAAACACAGAAACTTCTCATGTGGGACCTGCTCTTTAAAACATTCCCCCCTTCTTCGGGGAAACGGAAGTGGAGATGGTATATGGGTACCTTTAAATGTACCCGTGTCCTCTTCATTTGAGAGATGTTGAAGCCAGAGACCTTGCTGCAGCTCGCTCTCCCAAGGGCAATACTCCCCCTCTACAGCAGAGGGAACCACACATCCATATATAACACCAGACACGCGTGTACACACACAAGCGATGGAGAGAGAGAAAGAGAGAAAGAGAAAGGACAGAATCAGAAAGAGAGACTGTCTGGAAATCCAGCCACTCCCCGTACTCCTGCTGTATTCAAAGTGTCCGACAGGAAAGCTGCTTGAGTGAAACAACATCTGTCCAAGAACACCATGGTTTAGCAGACTAAACACACAACATGCATGTTACCATACTTAAAAAGCAGTCTTGACTTCCACAGACTTCGAGTTATGGAGATACAGCTCCTACATTGAAAAAGCAGCCAAGCAGCCTGCTGAGCTCATCAACAAAACTGCCACTGAGACTCAAAAAACTGGACCTCCGCTTGCATTAGGCAGCCAAAGATTTTTACAAAGAAGCTCTTTGGAGTCTACTCATCTTCACAAAAAGGAAATGTGAGTACAAAGACAAAGACAAGATCAGTGAGAAATTTGGCATGGTGGTGAAACACTGGAAATGTGTCTATTCTTAGCACAAACTTTGCATTTTGATGACTAGACAAAAACAGGGGAAGGAGTCTTTCCCTAAGATTTTCCAAAGAAATCCCTCAGAGCTAAAACAGGAACCATCTGAACTCCCTGATTTCTCGCGACCGTCTTTGAACTACAGAGAGCTACAAGCAGCTTCTCCTGGGATGCTCTGATGACAGTCACAGGGCACCACCCCTGAGTAAGGCACGCTGCAAAACTGAAAACACTGCCTCCACAATGCTTCCAGCTCTTGCTGCCAAAGAACAAAGGGCACATTCAAATCCTATTCCCAACAATAATAAAAAACAACAGTGAAACAATACAGTGTCACAAAGCTGTGAACTGCACATGTTGGCATGGTGTATGGGAAGCATATTGTGTTGGTACTAGCGCTGTAACTGCCCTGCGGGCAAAGATCTTCTGTATCCAGAATGATCCACCTAAAACTTTACTTCACAATAACTCCCTCAAAAATCAAAGTGATAAAGAAGTGAAAGAAGAAGAAACGTTTTCCAAAGCAAATCTTTCTCATTCTGTATGGCAAATACTCAACTCAGTTTCCTTGTTGTCTAGCAGAAAGGAAGGACAAATCAATCTGTCTAACCTTCACTCGACTCCTCGTCTTCCTCCTCTTCGTCTTCCTCCTCGTCCTCCTCCTCCTCGTCTTTGTCCTCAATCTCATGATTTTCAGCCTCAATCTCTTCTTCACTCTTTCCCTTCAGGAGGGCATGGATACGCACAGCCTCTTTCCATGGCACACCACCCAAGTCTGAAGGAGGTTGCTGATCATCATCTTCCTCCTCATCCTCCTCCTCCATCTCAGACTCTGAACTACTGTAAGGGTTTAGAAAAAAAGATAGAGAAACAACTAGTTAGTGTTCCCTACATCAGTCTTAGATCCCTGACAAGTTGTTACAATACATACAAGCCCAAAACTTACAATGGAAACCATAATGCTATTTTTCTGCTTTCAATATTTTATAGACATTTTAGTGACAGCATCATGTGTGGGGCTGCAGTACGGTCCTTGGGCGGCTTTAAAGAAGGTGAAGCAGCGGAAAACTGCCTGTGAAGCCAAGTCCAAATATTTGTGCAGCATTAATTGTTACAGTTCATGATAGTTGAATACAGCAGAAAGAAACTACTTTCTTCATATCACATTGCTTTGGATAAACTGGTGGAAGAGTTCTTAGCCGTGTCAGAACGTAGAAGGTCACGTCTTTCAATAATGGCAGCTACTGCTGGCATTTGGGATTGCTAAGATGTTTTTGGCACTTGCTGAGGTAAACCACAGAAGGATTTGCCAGTAGAAAGAACACACAACGCAACTATCAGGCCAAAGGATACAGCATGTGAGCTAAGGATTGCTGAAGAAAAAAAATACAAAATTCCTCACTTTTCTATATCACAGACAGAACTATATGTATCCAATTAAGTACACAGTGTACATAGTGGCAAGAAACTGTAGGAAGCAGTACAACAATAATTACAATAATGAGCTTATTATTCTCACAGCAAAGTCTAAAACATGCAAAACAGTAAATCATTAGTGCTTTTTAGTAGACATCTCTGTTTAATTTTAACAGTTCCTCAGCATAAACAGCAGGGACAAAAAATGTAACCACCTATACAACGACATTTAATCTACCTCACTCTTTCATGCTGGACTACCTAGAGGTACTGGGGAGAAAGGTGGTTGCATTTGTCACTGGAAAATGAATGTGAACTACAGCACATTCAGAGTACGTATCTGCAGGGTAAAAAGGTCCTCTTCCTTTGTTTTTCCTTAATAGATCATTGTCATAAAAGAACCACATTTATTAGAGTAACAGTTGGATGCTTCCCATATAAGTCTCAAAAGACCCAAATTGATCTGGATTGATGGAGAAAACCGTTTGTGAATGGCTAAAGTCCAGGTCAATCATTTGAGAAACGTATTCTACTTCTGCTGCTTCCTTATGACAGCTATCACTGTAGTTAAAAGCCTTTGGCAGAACTTATTCCATGCAGGCAATGAGAGGTAAAACTGACAAGCAGAAAATAATGAAGTTTACATTTCATGTACATCTATAAAATATAGCTTATACAGTTGTTGTAATTCTGCTTCCCAATCACAGGTGTTATTACAGTACATGACAAACTGACAGTTTCAAAAAAAAGAAATTCTATACGGCAGCACTCTTTCTCTTATAATACAGATAAACACATTCAGATGCAGAACTTCAAATTAGTCTAACACTACACGAACATACCATATTTACATAATTTTATTCATCTACTTGCCTGAGAGACTATTTTTGATAGCAAAGCTAGTAAGAAAAACAACAATTTTTTCATGTTCTGATTGTCATGGACTTCTGTCCGTAGACTCTTAAATTCTCCTTCACTGTTCTGCATATATATAACATTATTTCACTCAAATTACAACCCACTTTTTCACAGCACACTTATTTTTAACAGGTTGCCTGGTTTTCACAAGCTAAATACTGAATACAAACACTGTTGCATGCCATACACTTGGTGCATATTCCAGGAGACCAAAGCGTATTCCAGAAGCTTTACTGTCACAGAGACAAAAAGGTGATGTTGTCCTCCTCCCTGATTAACTTTCCCACCATTTGGTATGGAAATAAACCTGACAGGTGCTGCATGCTGGGGTTTTTGTGTGCTGTCAATAAGGTTTACTGCTGCTCAAACTGTTGCCATGACTGCTGAATGGGACAAGCTGCTGCTCTTCAACCAGCCGGCTTATCGCATGCAATACTGACGACATAAATTCTTTACCACATAGCTCACTTTACCTTCTTTGGCTTTTATTTATAACTTGGTTTTTGTTTGACCTTTGAACACGGAGAAATGAGAAGCTGAAAGACAGTAGTGGGATGGCCTGGTATATCGGGCATTCCTTTCAGCATGGCAACCCTGTGCCACAGAAATTAATTCAACAGCTGAAACTTTTGGGGTTTGTGGTTTTTTTTTGTTAAGAAAAAGCAGAAATCAAAGACCAAAATAGGTTGCTTAATAGAATTTTTAGAAGTAGCTGAATATCTAATTAAAAAGGTGCACCTACACAGACTTAGTGCTGAGGAGAGGAACCAAAACCTAAACTGTGGAAACAAAGCTCTTCTCTTCCCTTGCCATACAAACCTGTACAGCACAAGCTGTCCTATGACTCGCCTTCAAAAGGCCACAGGGTATTATCCCAAAACTGAAGATAATGTAGTGGAAGTTACTGCCAGTTAAAGGGGGTGGATAAAGCATGTAAAGGGGTTTCTGCCCCTCAAAAGCTGTGTAGTCAGGGTTTGGTTGCTTAAATGACTTTTTTCTCGTTGGAGCTTAAACAAGGTTAACTCTCTTTTGAAAAAATACACTTTGACTACTGTCTTCTGTAAATTTTCTCTGCTGTGTGCGTGCTTCAAAGTGTCTGCGTGATGGGAAGTTGTGTACCAAAATACTTGGTCTTCGCTTGATTTAGAGTTAACACCTCACTGAACCTTGAAGCCTAATCCATCGCTCCATAAGACACGGAGGGAACAAAAAGTTCCCCATCTTCTCTGCCTGCTCCTAACCCTGAGGCGCTGCACCAAGACAGTGAAGATGATCAAATCAGGGCTTTGGTTGGCTTGTTGCAGGAGTCAAACTCTTTTTCTTTTGTTGCTGAAAAAGCGGTCAGACTTTTTCCCTTTCTTTTTTGGGGGGGTTTTCTGTGACATATCAGGGAGTGGGTAGAGTTGAACAGAGGATATGCGATAGCTACACCACCTAGAAAATTCTCTCTCTGATGTTTGGCCCACACAGCCTTATCAATGCTCTGAGTAAATTGCTTGCCATATTTGGATTTAGGACAGAAATATTTCCAGGTCAAACTGACATGGAACTTGATGTATTTTTCTCTTTCCTCTCTACCATAGAGTGTGAGTTGCCCACTAAACACTGCTTTTCACATGCAAAATTATAAAATTCCATCTATTACAGCCAGAAATAGTCAGTTTAATACAGGTTAATGGAATTACATAGGACAAAGGCAGCTAAATGTAGTATCCTACAAGAGGACATCAGGCTCAGTAACCTAACAGTGTACTGCCCTCAGTCTCCACAATCTCACAAAGCACCTCTTGGAGATGACGGACAGCTTCATGCCAAAATACCAAAACCGCACTTTTTTTAACTAATTCTCCTCCTTTGGAAGTCTTCTGCCATTTACTGAGCAGCCCTACTCTGTCCAGATTTACTGAAATCAAGACCAATAATAGTAATACTCCATCCTGGTAAATTCTGTTCAAGAGCTAGAAACAAAGGACTAAAAATCCCTTGATATCATTAATGCCTATATTGTCACAGGTGATATAACTCCGAGGCCTGAGCAGGGAGCTAAAGCAAGGACGAGTGAAGCAAAGAGTCTGCGTCTCCCACAAATAGCTCTGAGATTATTCAACCACAGCACCAGACAGGATCTCAATTATGTAAAACGTCAAAATAGTATCTTCTAAAGAAATTAATATGTTAAGAAATTAATCAAATGTATTACTTAGATTTCAGAGAAAACAGCTGTACAAGATATTAGTAATTGCCAGGCACTTACACGAAACCCACAACTTCATGAGTCCACGTGTACACACTGTCTGTCAAGGCTTACTTCAGGCTACCAAAAGTTACTCCTTTCCAGATGCTGCATCTTCAAACTTATTAGATAAATAAATGACAGATTCTGTGCTACATTAATCCTGTAAAACTTTTAATGAACATTTTTATTCCTGCATTCTTCACCACACCAATCCAATCCAACTTAAGATGTATAAATGTAGTAAGGAATTTCTCATACAGCCCTATGCCCATAGGTAATGCATACATAGAATATGTTTGTAGGATTTAAGTCTCAGGAAACCAGTAACAGCATTTTCTGAGTGTATTTCAAGAAGCCTACTGGACAGACTGACAGCTGAAAAGGCAAGGGTTGTTATTGCTACAAAGAAAGGTAGACCATTAGAAACCATATTAAGAGATCAAGACGCTGCAAAAAGTGTGTGATTAACGATAAAGCTCACAAGCATTCCTCATGAAGTATTTTCTCTCAATGATCCTTGCAACAACTATTTCCAGTAGCTCTACCTGCATCTATTTGGATCCTGCTGTGCTTATACATCATTTTGCGGAGAAATTTGTGAAGGTACAATATGTTTTTCAAGAGCCATAACTATTGCTTCAAATTGGTATCTCTCAGGCATTGCATCGGCATTCAGTCAGGATTACATATGTGTCAAGCTTGAACCTTTAAACCAAAAGTGATTTTGAATGGCAATGCAAAACATACAGAAGAGAAGTTAACTTTGGAAGCCTCTCCCATTTGAATTCATCCTCCATTTGCTCAAAAGACTCACTTGTTTTTGATACAACTAAAAAAAACTTAAAACATTCCTTCCAACTTAGGAATGAATTTCATGGTCTTACAGCAGTATAGGTGTCTTCTAAGAACAGTGGTAAGCCAATTAGAAGAAGAGAAACTACAACATAAAATACCTGTGTACCTATGCAGAACATTTTCAACAACTGTAGAAAGGGCAAGCTGGTAAATAATATGTTAAAAAAAAAACACAAAGGGAAAAGCAAGCAAAAGTCTGTTGGGATGGATATAAAAAGATGATGGGCAATATGTGCTAACCTGCTGGGCACACCCTCTTCTGTTCCTTTGTCCAACACACTGCTCAGATTGTGCTCTGCTAGCGTCTCTTCAGGAACCTCTTCCAGTTCCTCTTCCCGCTGCAGTGACAGTCGGTAGTTCTCCAGCTCAATCCGCTCAGGTGTGCCACGGAGCCGCTTAGCAAGGCTGGGCTCTTCCAGCCCATTTACATTAGAACCTAAAGAATAAGCCAGTGAATAAACAATAAATGCAGCAGTCAGAACTGTGACTTTTTAAGGAAATTGAGCAATTGGGAGAAAAAGGGCATAAGGCAGAGGGAGGTAAATAAAGCGAGAGAATACCTTATGTCATTATCCTGTTCGCCACTACTGGCAGAACCTGCTGGGGAGCCAGACTGCAAAAGGGAATCTTAGTGCTTTTGGATAATAGATGCTAAAAAGAATGTTAAATGTCCTAGTTGAGAGAGGAAATAGGGACATTTTAGCTGCAAAAAAAAAAAAGAGCTGCAATGAAGCCTATGTAGTAAGTATTGGGGAAGGCCTGACCACAGACTGCATATATTCTGAAACAAAAGCAGGAACGCTATGGGGCAATCCTGATGCATAATGTTAAAACTCTTACCAGTCAAGGTAGGTCTACAGAGTCAGGGAGCAAAAAAATACACTACTTAAAAATAGGGAAGGAAGGGAATGAAAAAGGCCCACCTGGAGCAAGTTTTAAAACTTTTTATAGACGTGAATTTACTTTTTGCTCAGAGTTTGTGATGAAATGAACCACAGGGAAAAGTCTAGGCAAGATGTTTACAAGCACAAATCCCATGAATCCCAGAAAATTGCAAGGGCACGTAAACCAGACAGTTGGAGAAAATTATACAGGAACTTCATTCACTGTGGCACTCAGTAAATTAAATTCTAACCTGCATTCATCCATTTCTTTTTGAAATTCTAGTATTTTAGTTAAATACCATACTACTGTTTACCCTTACCCAGCTTACTATTTACAGAACCCAATCTTTCCTAGCTTCTGGTTTGCTTTGCTAAACAAGCCACGGCTTCCTCTCATGAGATAAGTTCTTCAGCGCGCTGATCATCCCCTAGGTCTCTGCACCTGTCCCAGTTTGGATTAATCTTTCCAGAACCTGTGTGATTAGAATTGAACACAGCTTTCCAGATGAGGCCTTATCAGAGTAACATACAACCCTGCCAGAAATCTCTCATCTGATACACGCTGAGAACACACTTGCCTATTTATACGCCACATAATACTGGTGGCTTTTATTTACTGACTGATATTCAGATCGTTCTCCTTCTTTGCTTTCAACTGATAAGCACCTTGTCAGTAGCCAAAATTCTCAACGTTTTCTTAGTGCATGACCTGCTACTTTCTACTATTACATTTCTATTTTTAATATTGCTGTCTGTGACATTTTGCAGTTCTTGGTGTATGACGTGCCTATTCTCCTCTGCATTGATGAGGGTTCGAAATGTTGCCTCAGCAATGAATTTCATTAGCAGGTTTTTTCCTTTTTTTGTTAGTAACCTTAGTGAAAGTATGACAGAGATCAGTCCCCAGATCATTTTGTGAAATTCCAGTCTGTAGGTGACATCCAACCCTGTTATTTCCTTTTCCAATAAGGCCTCTAATCTCTCATTTAAGCCAGCTGCTTAGCTCCTTGACAATATTCCCCCATTTTATCCAGTTTTATTTATTTCCATGTGGCAGCCTTCAGGTGCTTTACTGAAGCTCAGACTGTTGAAATGGACTACATTTCCCTTTTGGAGGTAATCAGTTACTTTGTCGATAAGAGCTGTCAAGCTGGTCTGGCATAGTCTTCGGTGAATCCATGTCACATTTTATACCACTTACCTTCATAAAGTCAAAGGACTTGCAGTGAATTAGCAGTCTTTAGTTACTCCTTCAAAGATGGTGTTTTATCTACTGTTTAGATTAACTGATAGGTATTTGTTCAGATCACCTTTTTTCTCTTTTCTTTTTAATTGTTTATCTGTAGGTCATACTTCTGTCAACCAGTGGTCAAATAGTATTACCCTGAATTAGATATTCAAGGTGCATCAGGATAGCTTGATTTACTCACAAAATGTTACCACAAAACTCACAGTTTCATTGTACAGTTCTTTTACTCTTCTGAGAAGACGACTATTTGGTCAAATTTTATTTCCACTGATTACAGTTTAGTAATATTTAGATTTTGCTTCCAGCTTCATTGGGTTAATTTCCCTTTCCAAATCTTGCTACACACTGACTTCTTTTGCTCCCATGTCCAATGCCATTGTCCCAACTGAAATTGGAGGCCAAGGATTCATTTAGTTGCCTGACTGTACCTAAAATCGCATTTTATGTCAGCCCCATCTTTACTGTGGACCCACTTACACTTTCTCTTACCTTGCTTTTACTTACATGCTTAAGGAATACAGCTCTTGCCTTTCCTTTCCTTTGCAAAGCGTAACCCAGCGTGAGCTTTGGCAACGTTTACTTTATCCTCACACATTTTGAACCCCAAGACAGTTTTTGTTTTCTTTCTCCATCCTCTGTAGCTTCTCAGCTTATTCCTAGCAACCTTTTTTTTCCAGGGCACTTACTCACTCAGTACCATCTTAGTCTTTCACACAAAACTACACAGGCCTTGCCATAATTAGCAGCATTCATTTATGACCCCTCTGCAGAAAGACAAAATCTCTTAAAGGCAACAGCCAGGAGTGTTTTTCTCTCTTCCTTAGTATTATTGAGCCCTTCTGTGCTATGGGCAAGCAGCTGCTGTCCCCTCAGCTGGAACTACAAGGGTTCTTTATGGTATAAACCACAGAAGCTTGCTCAGGTGGCAGGTGGGAACGTTACCCGGCATTTCCAGGGATACTGTGGTCTCTACCATTTCCTGCTTTGTTAAGCCCTATGTTGTGTTAGTATTTTGCAAGTTTAGTGGAACTCGACTGCCTTTTCAGCTGGGATTCACATTTCATTTCATTCTCTCTTGATGGTGATACCACCTCAGCCAAATCTATTTTTGTAATCTGGGTTACGTTCCCCAACCCTGAGTTCACAGTAACAGGGGAACTGACCTGAAATATTGCTCTGCCACTTCTGGCTGACAGTGAAAAACCAAAGGACTCTGGGTAATGCAAGAACACCGAGGTGAGGGAAAACAAAGAAGGAATACACTAAAATCATCAGAGTTTTTCTACTTGGAACTCTTTATACACAACAGAGCCATCAGCTAGGCTCAGCTATTTCAACAGAAATATCTTTTCACAAGCTGTTTTTAACTTGTTTTCTTCTGGTGCATACCCCAACATAGCTGCAAAGTCCACAAGCAGAAAAAAGAGGATGACAACTAAAAGAACAAGAACTTCCTTTTCCATCTGACGTTATTTCACTTCTGTTTTCTAATAATCTTAATGGGTTTTTTCAGCCTTTTCAAAGTAAAGCAAAAAAAGAAATATAAAACCATTCCCATATAATTACTTGAAATTAATGGAGCATTAAAAAAAATAAAATATTTGTTTCAGTGCTGCAATATATGCGGTGGGGAGGAAGACTGGCAAGCAATCACTATAAAGTAAAAGAGGACTGAAAATCAAGCTGACATCTGTTTATATGCATTTTGTGAATGTATATGATCTTTCAGGTTATTAGAAATACAAATCATCATCGTCCTTCTCATCATGAAGACCCAGTATAACTACTACATAGAGAATCAAAGCAATTCTATCACAGCACAAACTCTAAGTGGGAGTGACTCAATGCAACTGTGTTAAAAAACCAAAAAGATGGAAAATCTGCCTAAACTTTAATGCAAATGGATGCAGTCGAGCCAACATATCCTGTGAGCCTGACAAGCACTCTGTGTTTTAAAATCTCAAAGAAGTAGGAAGGACATTCCCAGCTCTTTCACTAATTTATATACATATATACACACACACTCTTAAGATGCAGGATTGGTCACATCTCTACACTTCACTTTGCAAAGAAAACAGCTCTGCATCAGAGAACGTGATACAGATACTCAACTGATTACCAGCTTCAGCAAGGGATTTCTAGGAGTTTGCTCTATATGGACCATTTGGTCTAGTTGGTCTATTAGTTTTGTTTATAGAAAGTTCCACAAAGACCTATCTGGCTAGCTCCAAAGCCATTGTCAAACTTGTTACCAAATGTGAAACAAGAGAAAGGCTACTGATACCTCATTTTCTGCACCACGAAGCCACCAACTATCAGAAGGAAAAGTATTACAGTTCAAAAACCTTTTTAAGGGATAGAGGTAAGTGCGAGATACAGGTATCATTAACATGATAAGATCATTAACATGACAAGATGATGAACAATTTGCTCACGTTATATTATAAAGTTCACACCAATTCATTTGAAGCTACAATAAAAAAATATAAATAGGGACAAGGAAATCTGAAACTGTCCCACCCTTATTTCCTCCACATACATACAGTGCTTATATGCATAGGCAAGGGCTGTTCCAATGCAGTTCTTCTAGACACTAAAGCTAATTCTCTAATGTTCTGCTAGAGGGGAAAGGTTCTTCTCTCAAATCATTACGTTGTATTCCCCATGCTGTTCCGTCGCTTGCTGGTGGGAGACAGCTGGAGAGTGCACTCATTACCCACTAGCTGACATTTCACCTTGTCAGCGCATCTGGGCCCACAGAGCCAAAAGTCTGCAACCGGTCACAACTGAGAGAAAAGGGGTTGATGAGGCTGCATGTGCTAGGAAAAAAACCAACTATGTTACTAGCCACGGAGGGGAGCTACCTGAAAGCCAAGAGTGGCTTCTCATGCAATCAACTGATCAGTTAAAAAGCCACAAACAACATCCAAAATAGGACACATTTTCAAATCTGATTCTTTAGTTTGGAAGAGTCAGTGGGCCACAAACATTACACAGATCATCCAAAGGGAACTGTTTTTCCTAATAGCACAGGCCGCTTAGCCGCTGCATGAAAGCTGCCAGAGTCCTTTATTTATCTCAGCCTTGACACGGCCTGCCTCCTGTAAAGAAAATCGTATGATCAGAGATAACATACCTACACTGAACCACTCCTTGCCTGCATTGACGTGTTCTTTTCCAGCAACTTTGGCGATTACTGGAAGGCTTGAGAAGCTCCTCTTGACAGAGGATCCCATCTTCATCTGCCCCCCATATACTTTGTTCTCTAAAACCTACAGATTATTCTCATGAGCTAGATGAAATCTTGCCAAGGTTACTCCCTGACATAACACATGCTGAACACACAGGAGAGAACTGGGAATCTGAGAACAAAGGTTTCCCTTCCAAAGGGAAACCACCCGCCTATTTTTACTAGGCTTTATTTTTCATTAATCATGCAGTACCTCTAGACTTCCTTTCCTTAGTTGTACCTCCAGACTTCCTTTTCTTAGTCAAACCTATTAAGACTGCACGCGTTTCTCAGTTCAATGTCATCTCTTGTGAAGTGCGGGCCCGGCATTTTGCACAGACTGAGCTGTGGCCTTGGGAAGCTGGAGAAATTCAAATAAAGGAGTTTACTGTGAAACACATGCAAAAGGAGGAAGGAATTAATACATTTCTCAGGAAAATCTTCACTCTGAATTTCTCAAATCTTGTGCTTTTATGATAATACGAAACACTGTACCTGTTTGGTTTCACTTGTCTTTTCCAAACTCCTCAATTCTACCTCCACACAATTGTTTGAGAACACAATTATGTCAGATAAAACAACTCCTACAGAAAGAGCAGTATATTGCACACGACAAAGTACAGAAATGGAAGATGGGAACTTTTCTGTTGGAGTTTAAAAGTGATGCAGTGAGCTCTGAGTCAGAAATGCTAAAAGTCCTCAGATTCCATTGCCATTAATTCCTAAGAAATATCTTTTGGGGTAACGTTTCTGAAGTGTGCTTGCAGTTCAGCAAGCATTATCACCGAGGTATAGAGGAGGCAGCAAACAAGATCCAGCAGCATTTTCAGCCTTCTCATTTTTCATCTGTGTTAACGTCAGATCGAGTTTCGGGTTTTTTCCCAGAAGTTTGACTGTCACCCACTTCAATTCCATTAACTGTCTCTTTGTATTCCAACTACGCTTCTCATTCAAGGGCCTCAAAATGCTTTGCAAGTATTAGCATATTAAAACAAACCTATTTTGGAAGTAGGTAAGTACTGTAGAGGCATTGCACAAGTCCAGACACAGAGATTAAATACCAGCAAGGCAGTCTCACAACAGACTGGTGGCAGTGCCAGAAACAGGATCCAGAATGCCCAGCTCCAACCCCTTCACTCTCAACTTCACTTTAAGTCAAGACAAAACACTTTGAAGTAAGAAAGGGACTAAAATATGTCGGATTTTAAGTGCAAGGATTACATGTTTTACATGAACAGGTTGAGAAACAGCACCTCCTATGAGATGCCCACTGCGCTCAGAACAGTGTGCACAAAAATAGGAAATCTTAGGACCAAGACTTGTTGTTGGATGCTGCCCGTATTGAAACAGTAGGTCAATTAAGACATTCCATTTAAATAAGTGCAACTGATTTCTTCTGAGAGACATAGCCAGAAATCCTTTCCTTAATCGTCTCCCAAATCAGTATCTAGCCACTGGTAACAATTTTTGTACTGCACAATAAGAGATATATAAAAAATGCAGATGGCAACTCTAAACTGACCTGCAGAAGTGTGTTAAATGGAATGACTTTTTTAAGGGTTAGGAAGAAGTTTAAAGTTTTAAATCTAGATTCATCCACCCTTTAAAATTTATCTTCTCTTTTTAGAAATGCCTCCAGGAAAGATCCCAGCAGGTCTGGTGAATTCTTGTCACTGCTTGTTCACACAGCCTCACATCACGTACTGCAGAACTACACACATCCTGGTAGGTTCTCCTGAATTTTGATAAGCACATCCTCCAAGCCAAAAGGGGTAACAAAATGTCTGCTCAAATAGAAACAAGAATGCATTTATTAAAATATAAATACTTAATAGGCATCAAATGTGAATGCTATTTTGATATAATGCCTCAACTTTCCCTCTTACTAGCCTAGGCTATTCCCAAGCCTCAGGGAGCCCAAATTATTCAGCTGTATCAAGAAGCCATCAAATCTTGAATTTTTTTATGTCTATGTTTCTAGTTTGACCCATAACACATTCTGCTAAATATAAAAGCCCTGAATTCAAAGAGGACAGTATGGCAAGAAAAACAAAGTCTATTCATAAGCAAGATATCCAGAGTGTCCACGCACAGGATTCAAAATGAGCTCAAACCTGAAGATAGTCCTACTGAAATTCTTCTTTAATGCACACGTATCAATCATAATCATAATAAATAGTAACTAACTAAGCTTTCTAGAAGATATGGTCTACTTAGTTAAAGCTCTTGGAGTTTGATATGGGAACTGTATGCAGGCAAACTGTCTTATGCAGGCTGGACTTGGGTCAACACAACTGTCCTTCAACTGACACTTAAAATCTAGGGAACTAAGGAGCAGACACAGAGCGAGAAGCAGCTTTTTCTAGCCTACCAAAAGAAAAAGGGCTTTGCCACTGAGCAACCAACATACTCCAGACCTCCACTACCACGGCAAAGCTCAGTCTTCAAACTGTGAGGCAAGTAATTCTTTCTAGCAAATCAGGGACCTAAACAGAGAAATGGGGGGAGATTAAGCTTTACAGGCAGAATGGTGTTTGTCTGAATATCCTCTGATGCAGAAGTACCCAGCAAAGAGTTATTAAAGAACCAGCACTACTCCCAGTGCTGACCAAGAAGTTCTATAGCACTACTCAATTCAATAGCACACAGCACATGAAATAAAAATAAGCGAGATTCCTGTCGATATCTACCGGTTCCCTAGGCAACAGGGAACAGAGGGGCCCCCAAGACCCCCCAAACCATTATAATGTGCACGGGAATAGCTGACAGCTAAAATATTCAAGGGATTCTGAAACAGATACCCCAGAAACAAACACATGAAGATGTAAGTCCTCCTCCATGCTTTCCACTAGAATTCAGTTCTTCACGTGTGAGATACTGTCAGTAAATGTGGACGCCCCTTCTTCTTCATAGTTATGAAAGTGGACTGGACTGACTACTGAATGAAATTAGTAATTGATATGTTTATCTTATGGATGTTGCAGTGTTTTCCCCTCACGCACACTATTTTGGTCAAAACAGACAATGACAAAACACTGCTTCCTAGAACATCAGTAGGGCAAAGCCTAGAAAATAGTAGTCAATTTGATTGACCTGACCTTTCTTTGCTTTAAGTGGAAGCAACCAGAAATTAATATAATTAACTAGTTTTATTTCAAGGTCATCTGTAATTTATATCATCTGCAACTTATACTATAAAGTTATGTTTGAGAAATAGATGGTGTTTTTCATATGTGGACGTGTGAGGTAGTAGTATTATTTAATGAAAGTTTAAAGCTCAGTATACAGTTTAACAATACAGAAAAGCTGTCTTAATTACCGCAGAGGTATAGAATAACCCAGGAATACAGCTATTTTTGACTCTTGGAAAGAGTCCAGCGTTGTAGCTGGTGGGTGGAGAAAGGAAACAGGGGAAAGGAGGTACTAGGTCACCTAATCCAAGCCCCAGGGAACAATGCCAAGCTTGATTCTCCTTACTGCATCTTTTCTGGCAGAAAATCTTAACATTTGTACAAATTTCACTTTTACTGCTGTCCAAACAGGTTTCCAGTACTAAAGATGTAAGATCCCTACATCAACTTACATTACGTTAGTTAATTATTAATGGGTCTATTGCTCAGTAATATTGGTACATCAGTAACATATTGTCTATCATTTCCCATTTTGTTGGTATCGCCTAAGATGTCTGAGCCCTCTCCAGTATTTTGATCAGCTCTATCATAAGTTGCCTGGCCTCATTTCCATTTCCTGAAACACGCTGAGTGTGGGAAGGCTGAAAAGCACTAAAAGATAATCTGGCTAAAGATCACTTCACTTTGCAGGCGTAAATTTTGTCCTGGAAGCTATTAAAGGTATGTTACCTCAAAGAACCACCTGGTAGGAGGCACATCCACGGACTGGCAGGGAGAAAAAGGAAAGGTGAGAAAGGCCGCGTTGTTTTAAAATCACCACAACCTTGGCTCATGAGGTTTTCCCCTTTTTTAAGTGAAGTACTCTGTTTTAAGTAATTTGGAAATTAACATTTAAGAGTGATTGTTGAGTTATAATCCAAAGAGTAACCCTTTTTTAAGTTGTTAGATGGAAAGCCTCTGCTATCTTCTCTACTACATAAGACTTTGTGTAATTTATGCATTGTGTCATCTATTTCTAGCCTCTCATATGTAGCAGCCCTCCAGAAACTCTTACTTCACTGGGAGCGATCAGACAGGTGATTCCCACTGTGCAAATAACACATTGCTGAACCAAGCACATTTTAATCTAAAAACAGCACGGAATCTATCAATACAAATATTGCCTACTTTTAATAGAAACTGGCATTTCCAATTCCACCTTGGATACTGGATAACATATTGATCATTGAAGAACAACCAATCAGGAACTAGAAATTTTATCATACATAATAAAACAGTGTGGAATATCAAATGTTTTAAGCTTCCTGTTCAAATTGTGATCCGATTCAAAACATAGCCTTCAAATGGGTATCTTCTTTCAACTGCTGAACTAATAACTGATACCTTTTCTGTTGCAATGCACTACAGATTTCCACAGTTAACTGATCTCAGAATACATTTAGATACTAACCATGTCCTTACGTAATTTCTATCATTTGTGTCAACATTATGAATTGCTGCAAATACCTGCCCTAAGTCAAAGCTCCATATACTCCAAAAAGCATTGACATCTGCTCCCTCATTCTGTTGCATACTTTTCTACTATCTGCATTTATCCCACATGCTCTTGTACTTGTAAAGCAACTGTATATTTCAAGCAATCCAGAGCTTCACACCTGAGTGGAAATTTTTCTGAAACTAAGAAAATTCTTGTATATAGGTACATAGCTAGGTATATTCAAAATCTGCCCCAGTTCCAAAAAGAAAGCTTCCAAAAGACGCATTACTGATTAAAGATAATGAGCGCATCAGTTCTGATGCTTTAAATCACAGTTACCCAAGCCTGAAAGTATTTGAAACATCTCTTGGGTAAAAAAGTCCTATTTTTAAACACTTCTACCCGTAGGCCATCAGATAAACTTCTATAACAGCAGAAAGGACAGCTATGAAATTTTCCTAAAAAAGAAAACACAGCCTTCTGGGATGACAGCAAACATAAGAAATGTCAGACTAAACATACATTTTTAAGAGAAGATGTAAGCAACTAAACGGAGCATAGAAGTGTCATCTGCCAGTTTTGTTTGGACTAAGCTAAACTCTACATTGCTAGGATCAGCTCAGCAGCCACTGCTCCACCTTTCTCCATAAATAATACACTGCACAGAAGCAGAACAGGTTCAATGTTGACTGTGGTGTACCTTTTTTGTTCCCTTCAGATTATTTGTATTTGGGTTTTGTTGTTTGGTTTTTTTAAAGTTTGGTTTTCTCCCCTTGTTGCTCCTTATATTTTAAGATACATTACCAACCACATACCTTAATATATTATGCTGCTGATCACAAACAGGTGCTAAAACTATCACTGGCTTGTTTTAATTGGTGTAGAGGTGAACAGACATTTATTCATTCATTTTATTGCATTAAAAGTACCTCACACTTTCTCATGACTGTCACAGAACATTAAAGGAAAAGATCCGCATGAAACAGTTACTCTGCTCTCTACCATACCAGAGGAAGCAGCATAATACATCCAAAATGTAAAAAAACCTTGTACACAGTAGGCTTTCTGTACTATACTAGCGATGCATGTTGCAAAGGAGATGGTCTAAGTCAACGTGCCTCATGGAAAAACTGCTACAAAAATATATCTGATGAAGCAATCTGTTTTGGGATGCATGGTGGAAAACATCTTAGTACTCGCAAAAGCTCGAATCTTAGAATGAAGTTGCCAAATCCCTGTAAAAGCTAATTTAGTCCATTATCAGTGGAAGTCATCTGCTTTTTGGGAAAACAAAACATCTACGTTGTCCACAGACTGTGGTGTATTTGTGAATGGCTCAGTACCTCCAAGTTTTAAAGTGACTGATTTACGTATCACACGACTGATCACACGTAATTATGATACCTTGTTTTTAAAAATTGTCTTTAATATATTACTACATATATATATTTAATTTCAGTCCTTCAGTTTCAGTTCTGGGATAAATAGTTGGATGTTAGCAACCAAGTAAGATTTTCTGTGGATAATTTCTTTTTGAGGATGTTAACTGCAAAAAAGTACAATACCTCATTTTCTATAAGATGAAGACACTATTTAATCTATTCACCAAATTCTACAAGGCCTAAATATTGTTAGAGACCCTAAGAAGCGACAGATGCAATGGAAGGACAAATCTGTGTAATTCAGGTTTCCAGGATAGCATACTCAGAAAAATCCACGTGTAAGCACATAAACTCAGCAAGAACATGGCCTGGCCCAGTCGTCTACTCTTCTTCCTCATTTTCAGGTAATTTTATTTTCACAAAGGTTAAAAGGAATGATATTTGACACAGTGTGTTACTTCAGCCTTTATTTACGTAGTAAAGTTTCCTCTACAATAACTCATTTTAAGGTATCTTAGGTTGGAATGGGAGCAAGGAGGAAGGGTGGCAGTGAAGGCAGAATGCTTGAAAAAGGTTCAGTTTTGTTTCACAAACAGTTTTGTTTCACAAACAAAACTAGGATGGCCTTTAACAAAAAGTGACTTTAGAGTGTCAGGGCCACGGAAGGAGTTCCCTGGCAGAACCCCTCTCCCATCCAGTGGGGCAGGATACAGAGCTCAACTCTTCCTGCAGGCATTAGTAAGAGAACACCAGAAGCCATGAGATTAGAGAAGACCCACAGACACAGAAACAGTGTGAGGCATCTGTGTAGACTTCCAAGAGAATGAGGTGAGAGTGCCTGGGACCTCTCCCATCACACAAATACTTGGTTTCTCCAAGCTTTAGCTGAAAACAGTATCTCCTATATTGGTACAGCAAGGCAGTCTGATTTCACCTCTGATGAAGATGAGCTCAGGAAATGCACCTCCCTTCATCCTTTTTCTTTTATCTTTTTTTTTTAATTCATGAAGCAAACATTTGATTTCTGAAGAGCATATATGTAGCTGCAAAATTAGCAGCTTTTTTGATACATAACAGTGGAGGCTGTTCTAGTAGTGCATCAAAATGACATTTCTAGTTCACGCACCAGCACATGAAGTTTTACACTGAAAGCTGATGGCTCGTTCTCAGAACTGAAGGCCCATTTTAGCCTCAAATTGAGGACTACCGATCACAGTAAAGAAAAAAAAAAAAAAAAAGGTAATTTCAAAGGCATAAAGTGATTACTTTACTCCAAAGAAGGAACTCTTACATATAATAGAACTGGTTTGTGGTTGCAGTTCTGTGAGCCACCATTTAAACATAACTACTCTGGCCAAACAAACCCCAAAGAGAAGACATCGTTCACAATTAAGACTCTCAAAAATTGTCTGCTATTACAAGCTTTTAGTTGCCAATGGTGCAGCAGGAAGCATGAGAAGCATGCAAGGAAAGACCCAAAATGAGTCCCTAATGTAGACTAATCCAATATATCTTGGAGAACAGGAAAATGCAGCTCAAAACTATGACCCAGCTCCACCTGTTTGTCATGGTGAGAACATTACAGAATAGTCTCTTAAGGGTTTTAAGGAAGGGAGATCACCTCCCTATATGCCATTCTCTTGAGACAAGACAACGGTCCACTAGAACCTAAGACAGGATTTAGCTACAAGGCTCTGTATTTACTCATTTTCTGCCTTTCCATCACATCAAAACACCCCATCATCACAGCTGCTGCTATACCAACACGAGGAACCAAATCCTGCCAAGACCCTTACCTCTCACACCGTATTCAAAGGCTATGCTTTCCTGTTCCCAAGCCCTCACTTGCACTTGCCCACGTTCCTCCTCTTCCCTGACACGTGGATATCGCTGCCTTGCTTGGAACAGTGCAACAAAGACCTCTGGCCTGCAGCAAGGCACACAAAGCCACCTCCCAAATCAACAAAAATCAGTGAAGCCACAACACTGACAGCGCATCTGTCCAAAGCCAGCTTTGCCAAAGCAGTAGAGTGTTTAGTATGGGAATCCTTCCTGGGTTTTCTGCAGAAATCTGTCACACTCTGTGCACTGTATGCCAGGTACTCTGAGCAAATCACAACACAATAGCAAAATTTAAAAAAAAAAACAAAAACCCAAACAAATACAAAATACAGAGGCCAGAAAAGTAGTACTTTGCAGTGACAGACAGCACGTGCCACAGAGCTCCCCCAAAATGTCTTCTGCATTTGAGCTTGCCAGATCTACTCATTCCACTCTCCCCCAAGTCTGTATTCTCTGTAGCATCCCTCACCTGGAACCAGTGCAAGGAGAAGGGGGATGACAAAGAAAAACTCAGAAACCTGAAGTTTGTTTGGAATTTATTCCCTTGAACATTTCACACAGTTGAACAAATAATGTCTTGATTTCACAGCAACAGGAAAACCACGTGTTACATAATTCAAAAAGACACACACCCAAAACAAAAACAGGTTAAAAACAACTGCATAAATCAAAACCTTCAAAGAGCCTATACAATGGAGACATGAAGCCTTTCTGAGCACTAATCATCTCACTTGAACATTATCTGTCAACCAAGCTTACTTTATGCACACTCCCTCCTTTTCTCTGAGGGAAACAATCTCAAAATGGGCATTTCTCAGATTCCACTTTTCAGAAGAGCCAACATTTTAATTCTTCAATTTAAAAAAATCCAACTCCTTCACACAAACTTGAAACTATTTTTCTAAGACATAGAAACATTCAACAGAAGCTCTTAAAGTGCCCAGAAAAATTCATATCACCCTTCAGAATATACACATACAAACAATAAACAAATATTCCAGTGGCACAAGTCTACAGGTCTGAAAGCTAGAGAGAAAGGTGAAATAGGGAGCCCAGTTACTCCCAAGAAAAAGTGTTCTTAGCAGGATCCAGCCATGAGCACAAACTCAGCACATCGCTATTTTGTATATCCTTCCTCAGTCCCCAGAGCTGTTTTCAGGATTTTTCAGTGGAAGTCTACCAGGTCAGCTCCATCTCCACCCTTTAGAACAAATAGCCTTTCCACTGTTCCTCTGCCTTTTCAAATTTTCTGGGTTTCAAATTGCTGGTCCTTTAGCATTCTCCTTTCCTTTACACCAAAGCCACCCAAATCCTGATAAGAACACTGAGAAAGAACATGATGGACTGGGAACAGTCAAGCACTTATCCTAGCAGAAATTCCTGGCTTGCTATTAAGCGATGATTCACTGGGCACTGAACCTTGGTCCTAATCGGGCAACCCACACACTCTCCTCAGCTTCCAAAAATACAGGGTCTGGTTGTAAGTTTATATTTTAAATGTTCCAGCAGAGAGAAATAAATCTTGCATCAGATCTCTTTGGAGTTGGATGAAACCCCATAAAAGGGTTCAGTATCATGTGCCACGTCCTGCAAAACACACCACCACAGCTCCTCCAAACAGAATAGACAACATTCAAGGCACAGTAGTAGAGGAATTCTCTTTCCTTCCAATTTGGTGGTGTGTACTGAAATATGGATGTACTTCTGTTTTTCTTTTTTTTTTTGCTTGGGGGGTGGGGTGGGGGGAAGTTTGTAAATGCACAGTTCAGTGATTTAAAATTAAGACACCACAAACTGAACACGGTGTCACAGAATTGGTCTGCTACTACCTTCTATAATTTAGTAATTTAGTAATTTAAAACAGACCAAATTAAAACAAGAACAAAAACTAAATGTGAATAATAATGAAAAGAAGTGGCCAAGTGGAAGATTTCATGACGATATGTTTGTTTGCACAAGCAAACAGTATTGCTTCGAGCTGAATCGTTTTCACCAAGTAAGGCATGTTCAATGTATACAGAACTGTTTATGAACAAGAAGCTTATTTACATAGAGAAATATATATAAAATGTATTTGTACTTCATTAGACACAGAAGAATTATTGTGTGCAATTAATACTGGATGCATTCATAAAGATTCATTAAAATTGTAAAGACAGTTAACATCCTTTTGAAATTGCAGCTCAGATAATTTACTTTAAAGGGCATGCCATTAGAGGAAGCAGACACCCTTCTCTAGCTCTCCAAGTCAGCAAAAGAACTTTCTCCTTTAAGTCCAGCTTTGCTTGCTATACACAACAGATTACTTGTTTAAGAGTCTACTGTGCAGACTGTGTGTACTCATGTCTACTCTTGTCTACTCAGAACAGCTCCTTGAAAACACTTAAGGCACGTCCATAGGAGGATTTTTAACTTTTCGTATTGCATACCTGTATCATACACTATCATACACTATATATTTTTGTGATTTTAAAGCAGGAGACCTAGTGCCTCTACTTTGTATTGCATTTTTCAGTTTTGCATACTATGGCTTATATTTGGCTTCTTACATCTTTCACAGGTCAAGTAACTACTGCAAAGTAGTCTTTTGACTACTCATGACTTGGCAATCTCATGACTTGCCTTTTATTGCTGTACATTTTGCAGTATGAGTTTCCCTAGCAGGTCTTTCCTTTACGAACTCCCTGTTGCCGACAGGGACAGAAACACTTTGCTGTGAGAACACAAGCCTGAAATGGGAAACATCTTACAACAAAACATCACTGGCTAAAGTCACCCCAAGGAGCATTTTCATAAAGCTGATAGGGGTAAAGACTGTTCCAAGTCCATCTGTCAAGAAAGAGCTGAAAGTTCAGAAATATGTTCTTACAGACCTTTAGAACAAACAGAAAAACAGCATTTGCATTAAAAGAACATTAAAACCATATAAAGTACCGTAAATAATATTCAAAAAAATTCAAGACACAGCAGTTACAGATTACCAAAGGGAGAGACAGCTGAAAGGCAAAGTTTGTTTTTTTTCTCTTGGCAATAGCAGCAATTTTGGCACAAAAGCAAATGCAGAAGATAGAGAAAAACTGGCAGACAGGGTACAGAGAAAGGTTACAGAATCTACGACAAGCACGCCACAGTTCAGCAGGACCAAAAGGACAGTAACAGCTTTCCCCAACTTCCCTTCCCCGGAGAGAATGGCATCCATCACTCAAAAGCTTGTTGCCACTTCCCAAAGTGATGGGTTGATCTATATTGCCAGAGCTAGTTTGACCATAACCTCCCTGGGAACGTCCCTTGTAACCACCACGTAAGATGCCACACAGGCTCTCCAATAAACCAGGCAAAACCTTCGCAGGAAGGGCGATTCTGGTTGACTGCTAGAAAAATCTCAACCTGCTTATCACACATTGTGCCCTGCAACTGTCGTCATTACAGTACAAGGGACAAAATACATTAAATGCCAGCTAAGACTGCGGCCATCCAGCGAGGGACTGACAACTTTAGCAAAGTTAATACATGCCAATCAGGTTAGTAACACATCACAAGTGCGTGTTGTGACCAATCTTACCTCAGCTGACCAAACCTTCTGAATGTTATTTTGTGGTTGAATACATTTTAAGCATTAAGCTGGCTAAAAAAGAAGGGGACAGATTTGGTGGCATAGAAAGATGCAGTGAGTGTAGGCGGAGAACCCATGCAGTTTACAGCCATTTGGGATTCCGTGGCAACTGAAAAGCAGGCCTTGCACAAGTCACCATAAAGCTCACTGAAGAAGCACTTTGCTAACTCAGGACTGCAATTAACCCAGAGGTATAAAATTTAAGAACAGTGGGGTTTTTGCCTTTTATATTCTTTGATGTTTCTGCTGTACACCTTCCTTTTGCCTTCTAAGCTATCTTTACATCTCCATCAAACCTGCAAATTTTACATTTTTTTTACTTAATCATTTTAGAGGCAATTCCACATGAAGAGCCACCTCGCTCCTGAGGATTGGCTCAGACCTAAGGGTCTGAAGTTGCTATTGCCAAATTTCATTTGGTGGCACTTGCCTTACGGGAGGCCAAACATTTCCAGAGGTATGACCTGTATTTGATGAGTCTAACAGATAGGTGAAGTGGAGCCTTGGAAATAGAGCTCTGCCTCTATCTCCATTTCAGACAGGTTTTGCTTGAGGTATTTGTGTACTCTACAGTGAAAGCAGAATGTCTACAGTCTCTTAAACAGACAATTTAATAAATTGCAAGAAAGCGTATATACAGATAGTTCAAAGTCAGGAGTTATACTGAGATGTAATCTTATAAACTCCTTTTGATTATTCATGAATAATATCCTATTCTTCCAGTGTATTATCAAGCTTAGTAATTCAAAAGAGTTTGTTTTGGTTCATTTCAAACCATATCTAACTGTAAACACATGACAGGTTTCCTCGCCTACCTACCCAGCCAGATCAAGAGCTAAAGGTAGGTACCTACAGGACATGCTACACTAACAGAGAACTGACCTGCCTTTTAATGACACTGTGGCTTGCTTTTAAAGTACACTGCATTTAGCCTCCTCCAGATTCTAACCCATTGTTAAGCCAGTAGTTTTAAAATATACTTAGAATCTACTTCACAAAGAAAATGAAATCTCAGCCACTAGAGGCATTTTTCTAGCAGAAAGGGGGAGAACAACAGAAGCACTGCTCACTCTTCCACCGTTAAATGTACTTTCATCATGCACATACAAGAATGCACCACAATACACTGCCTTAAAGATGACCTAGCTTGACCCAGCTAAGCTGAGTATGTTCTAATGTACTTTGGGCTCTGCAAGAGGCAAAGTTTTAAAAATGATGCTACGGTTATACACTGTTTTAGAAAACCAGAAAGCAAACAGAAGGAGCCCTAGATTTCAAGTTTTGCCATTTGATAAAATGGTGTCTGTTCTGTTTTACTCCTCTAGAAATACTACAGTTCTGCTACAGGATTGTGCCACAACTACATAAGGAGATATGGAAACACCTTATTTATAGCTGATTTATAGAAGTTTCTAGCAAACCATGGCCTATTGCTTGCTCTGCTCAGTGTTCACTTAGATGCTATTTACTGAATGCTCATTTATAAAAGTGGTGAATTAAATTCAGCTGGTTGGAAGAACTACATCAGAGGAAGGAGACTTTCTGCCAGCAATTGCTTTGATAAACTAATCGATATATGCAGCTAAACTCTCCTTCTTCCATTTCTCATGACCAATAGCTTCACTACATAAACCACCTTATTCTCACATCAAATGTCCTATACTCCAAGAAATATTTTTCCATCCATCTTGAAGAATGTTCCATCTTAAAAAAAAATAAAAATCTCTCTTCACTTTTAGAGAAAGCAATTTTAAGTCCATCCAGTTGCACAAAAAATGCTGTAGTTTTCCCATCTGTCCACAGGACTTTGCAAATGTAATTCTTCCATACCTTTTCTCTTTCCTCCTTTTTGTCATATGGAAATTCCACACAAACAAAAGAGGAAACTGTGAAAGTAACTATGCTTCAAGAATCAACTGCATACACTAAGAATAAATTTCTGTTGGACCGCATTCAGTTACGATCTTAGAGACACTTTTAAGAATAATACGTAAAGTCAAACAAAAACGTGATTTTTCTTTGCTGCATGTTGTTAACGTCTCTTCTCAACTAGCACTGAGAAAACATTCTTGTCTCAAAGTATTGCTCTAAGTACGTTCTCTCTCTAAAAGCAGCTGATTCAGTTTATCCATGATGTTCTGGAACAAACAACCAGGAATCAAATCTCTTCCTCTTTCTGACATGACTAAATGAGCATTTTGGGGCTGGGCAAACGAGCATTTGTAGCACAGACACTTCTCTCATGTTAGAAGGAATTAGAATTTCAAGTTAAAAGGCCAAAATACTTCACAGCAAGACACACACATTCACCACCCCATTCCCAAAGCCATGGCTAGGAGCAGCACAGATTCTGGCAGTGAGAGAAAAGCACCACGACCTGCCAGTACCACGAAATTCAAGGGGTTTAAGGAATACGATCCCATTAACTGTCAGAGACACCCAGAATTCCAAAGGAGACACAATCCAGAAATAATGGGATCTTTCCCATTCAAGTACCAGATTAATGAAAAGAAGCTTGGGAGAACAAGAAACCACACCCAGAATTCAGGCAAACACAGAAATCCAGTTTAAGAGTTATTCCAGTGCGTCAATACAAATTTTAACTTCACAAATGCTGAGCTGCATACATTGCAGACCAGGGCTCTTTATCTGGCCCACTCAGAGTAGACTCTCAGCTGAGCATCTGTGTCTTCCTAGAATTCTTTCAGATAATGTCCTTGAAAGGACAGAGAACATCTAGGGCCCAAAGCCACAGTGCAAAATAATATATTGAGACTTTCACATAACGCACAAAATTCACATGGCACCCCAAAATCACACAAATAATACAGCTCATAAAGTTGGGTCACATTAGTTCTTACTGGTCAGCAGGCTGCCCACAGAATTCCCCTAGGATCTGCACGAGAACTTCTGACTGGACATAGAGAAAGGGAACCCCAAAAGCCATCAGCTGACACATGAAAAAGGAGTCCAAAGGGTTCTGGGCTACCTGGTGCCCAATCGAGGAAACTGTGCTTTGCAGGCGCTGGCTTGCCACCCTAACTCTGTCAAAGAGGCCAAGAGAGTACTGCACCACCCTGCTAAAGAAGGAAGCGGAGCTACCTGGGGCCCTCTCTGCTGAGGCGGAGATGGTATTGGCCCGTCCACTTCCATCACTTGCCATGGCGTCCTGCAGAGGTCCTTTGGTGTCCTGGAAGAATGTGGGGGAAAATAAATTCATATTAAAACTGAAAACGCCTCGGAAATACTCTTTTTAATGTGAGGCTATATGTACTAAACATGTTGAACTAGGAAGACATTCCTCTTGGAATTAAGATACCCCTTAATCATCACATAAGGCAAGGTCTGAACTAACTATGTTCCTTTGCAATTTATGGCTTTATTAAAGCTCTGAAAAACAAGCTGGATATGCAAGAAAGTCAAAGCAGTAAGATCCTTGAAGTCTGCTCATCTGGGAAATAAAACAAGTACCTTTTTTAGTCTTTACTTTTGGCAGGAAGTATGGCACAAATATTGGGATGGATCCCTTATCCTTCCAAAAAGGAGTACAGCTTCAGCTTATACTAAAAAAACCTGAGAAACAGGCAGAAGGACAAGCACCACCACTACCAGAAAGGAAAATTAATTTAAGGGGGAAGGACAGTTTGTAGCATGCAAAACATGTTAACGTGTAAACAGAACTTTTTAAGAGACTACCATATAGTTTGCTCAGAGTATGCAAAAATACTGAAAAGGGGGTTGAGGAGACAAATTAAGTGCCTTGGATTGTAATGACAAAAGCTGGGAGACTTTTCTGTATTACACAGTGTGTTGTCATCCTATATTTAAAGCTTCCATTACAATAGTATAGGAAAAGGGATGTCCTTTCTTTCCACAAAAGTTTCCATCAACATACAGAAAACCTTCAGAAATGAAGGCAGGTCCTCTTCACAGCCTGTGCAAGTGAGGTAGGACTTCGTGTTTTAAAGGAGCGCAAATAATTTGTTTCATCTCAAGGAAAACCACGGAGAAACAAAGCAAAACCAAAACCGGCAACGTAATTCATTTAGTCTCTGCATGGACTGCATAAGTTTTTCAGCTTTCACAAGAAAGCAAATCAAAACCCTGTTCTGAATTATTTTATGAAAGAACCATGTAAAGAAAAGTGGTAATCAAAGGAAACTTTTTAAAATAAAATTTATAGAACTACAAGACCTCATGACATAAGAAAGCAACTCAATGCACTCTGAATTTTTCTACTTTCTGAAAAACATCCCCACTTATTTGCCTTTTCAATGTTAAGAATCAAAACCTATTAACATGACATGGTAGATTAAAATAATGAGTTACCTTTCCTGACAGAGGACCCACTGCTGGCCTCTTCCTTTGAGCATAACCAGAGAGTCGGTAACAGTAGTGAGGCTTACAGTAGAATTTACCTGCAGATAAAACACGGATGATGGTCAGCAATAAGAACACACCAGTTTACTTCAACATAGATGTTCATTCTCACTGCAACTTGTTTTCTGCTGCCATCCCCATTGCTTAATCTAGTTTATTCACTATGCACGAGGCAAACACTATCTGAAGTTTTAACTCCAGCCCTCCTCTCTCCCCCTCCTAACTAGCCTCCTTTCCATTGGGTGCCTGACAGCCATTTAGCTTAAAATCCTATCAAACACCAAAGCAAAGCTGTGAGGCTTGTGTGGTATCACATGCTAACAATGCGGCAGTGTGTGAGGAACAAAGAAATCATCACATGAAAAGCTGGCAGAAGCACTTTTGGAAAAAGCAAGAATGAATACAACCAGCAGAGGAGAGTGGGAGAGGACAGTGTTAACTCCCAAAGAACCATCTCTAGTAGCACAGTGGCCACTTGTGAAAATGATATCCGACCAATGATTCACTTTCACAATTAAGACCTTTTGTGATACTACTGGTTTAGTAACATCCCAGAATTCTACATGGGTTTTCATCAGTGTCTAAACACTGTCAGGAAGCCAAAGCAGCACTAGTAATACCATAATACAAATAACAATAATAGCAGCAAATGGATGGCACATAATTATCTTCCAATGTGCCGTTGTCAGTGTATCCTGCTTGGCATACGCAGCCCATAGCATCCCCCTACTCCTATCCTATTCCTACAGCTTTGCTAATGCATTTCAAACCTATATTCTGACCTTTGCCCCTCCTCTAGTTTCTCTGGGCTGGTATTTGTACAATGCTTTGCTTGGTGACGAAAAAGTGACAAACCATATCTTTTGAGAAGTCTCTGCTTAAATAAATATTTCTTAATATTTACTCTTTCCAAAAACTGCTCTTTAAAATTATCTGAGGAGAGCAACAAAAGAAGAGCTCTTAGATAAAAATTCTCAGACTTTGAAACCTAAAACCAGACACTGACTGCAGAATGCTCATCAGTCCAAACAGCTAGATGAATAGCAACAATGCGTTTATAGCTTTGTTATTTATTTTCTCAAAGAAAACACAGACTGAAATATAAGCTAAATTTTCACAATTATTAGATTAGATCAGTTACCAAATATTTCTGTTTGGCCTCATCTGCTTCATAGACATCCACAACTGTTAGGCATGTACTGTCAGACCAGAATCAATGCTGTAAGTGTGCCGAAACTCGGAGCTTTGTGTTTGCGTCATTGAGAACTACCTGGCCATAAATGCATAAGCTTGCTGGCAGAGGAAACCACTGAATCTGGTGGCAAAACTGTTTCAGCCCATATAGCTGACAGAGGGGCTCAGTCTGTTATTAATAGTCATATAATCAGAAATTCAGTTACTTGTGAATGCCCAAAATAACAGCAGTGCTCAAAAAATGCTTTTTCCCCAACTTTGATTACTGATGAAGCTTTTACTTTTAGATGTTGACTTCAAAATTATCACTGGCCCCTTTAAACTCGCATGCCAAGTCTGCTGACCTTCCAGCCAAGTAATAATGGGGTTTCTATTCCTTGCTGCGAGATGAGTTTGATGACTCTAAGTTTCCTCAACTCTTCATGATCAAGCAAGTCGATTACTTAAAGTCATTATATAACACATCATCAATACTTTATTTTGGGGTTTTGCCCCTTAAGCCTAAATGGTGTTTCCATCGCGGTTATTCTACCCTGTATATGCAAAAATATTCTTCCTAGCTACACGCAGTAGATACCTATAAATTTTATAACATTTTAATCTGCAGTAGAATATTCTGGAGTTTCATCCAGTGCCATATCAGTTTATAATTTTTACTTCATCTTTGCCTCAATGAGTAGGGAAAACTATTGGTACTAGCACTTTTTTCCTGTTACTTTAGTTTCTGCGCCATCACTTTGCACATACTTCCCCACTGAGAGAGGAGTAAAGATAAATGGCAGCAGTGGAAGAAAATAAAGGCATACCTGCTGATACAAATAAAGGTTTATATGAAATACTTTCTCATATTTTTTCTTCAGAAAACATGAAATTTCTGTCAATCAGTGCTCAAGCAAAGAATGCAACACATTGCTACTCTTAGGAGGAGATTACTTTTCACAGCTGATGTGCGATTTCAAATTATTAGTTTCAATATGCACACTGTTGATAAATTGAGTATCATCTGCTGCCATATTGTCTGGTTTCTCAGATTTGTTAGGTATATCTGAAGCTTCCCTTAATTCTTAGCACGTTAGATTCTGTTAACTGAGTCATCAGCAAGTTTTGTAATCATATTCCTTCCTCCTCAAGAGTCATTAGTGAATCTTCAATAACTACTTCAACAACACTTTATATATATATATATAACATTGACTTACCTCTACTCAACCTTGATGCTCAATGTTTCGCTATATAAACAGAACTTAGTCTGTAATGAGCTATTATCACAGCCACTGATTATAAAGTTCCTATTTTAGTTCATCTAAAATAAACATACAGAGTTGGACAGTTGTGATGTCTTCAAGAAGAAAAAGCTGACTGCATTTGTCCCCAACATGTTATTTGCTCTTTAGTTGTATTAAAGTAAAATGTATTTAGTTGTATTAAGGAGCTTCCTCATTCGACAGCACAGAAATAAGAGTAAAGTGTCTAGCCTTCAGATTTGGCCTCTAAACCCTTTTAAAGCCCCCAACTACTATTTGTTTCTGTGCATTCTAGCAGCTGTTATTACGTTAAATTAACTCCTAACAGCTCAGCTGTTTTGCTGTCAGCAGGACCTAGCCATAGGAAATCCACGTAGTTTCAACAGTCTGAGAGATGGTGTCTTTGGAATGGAAGTTACTCTCTTCCCTGACTCACCAAATAATTTTTAAGCAAAGAAAGACGTGAAATCACTAGACAGAATTCCAGGACAATTAAGAGAATTAGGACAAAAAGGCAATTCCTCTTACCATCTTCAATATCATAGGCATAAGATGACAAGCGCAGAGTTGTGGCGCAGTATTCACACTTGAAGCAGCTGCGGTGGAAGAACTTGCCTTCAGCGCTCAGTCTTTCCATCACATAGACTCGCTTGCGGCAGAAGTAACAGACATCACTGCCTCCCAGGTTTTGGGGGAACTCCTTTTTCAGCGAGCCCTGGACAGAAATAGGCATGACTAAATTTTTGTGTGTCCAGCCTCCCCAAGACTGCACGGTCGTATCTTCTCTTCATTTACGTGGATCTGGATGCTGCAGTTTTTCACACATGGATGCTACAGTTCTCGGACACATTCACGGGTTTAACCAGGACACTAAAAACTAACCTTATTGTCCAGGGAAGAAGGTCCTAGGATGCCAAGCCTACATATGTCAGGAGTAATCTAAGCTCTGGATGGCAGACCAGACACCAGTGCTATTAATGATGACCTTGCAATAAATGACTGAAGGAGGCATATGATGGAAAGCCAAAACCATTAGAAATCCCTCAAACAGCAATTCTTAGACCTACATTATCAAAATCGGTATCTCCTCCAGAAAACAATAATGCAGAAGTAGCCCCAGTGGATCAAACACATCTTCATAAATATGACAAGCAGTTTCTCAAATATCTATGCAGAACCTCTTGGACACTGAGATTAGATTAAAACATTTTGCAAGGAAAACGAGGACAAGAGTGAGGGTGGATGGAGAAAGGGAAGTGAAGTCTTTCACAAAGCTATGACAGATTCCATCAGTGGTAGTAACAACTGCACACTCACAATACTCCAAATCTACAGTACATCTAATCACAAACACGCACCATCTTCTGTACATCGTCTTACCAGTTCCTTCTTGTCTAGAAGGGTTTTGGGTTGCTCTTTCCTTTGAAGCTGATTGGCTATCTGCTCAGCCAATGAGCTCACTCCGCCTGTGTACATCTTTATATACTTCTACCAGATGGATGGAATAAAACAATAGGGCAGTGAGAAAAGAAGACAAAAAAAAAATTAAAAAAACGACTAAAATGATAATAGGTTAGGTGGTGAAAAGGTGCAGAGAGGTCAAATCATGCCAAGACAGTGGACAATATGAAGTGACAAATAGTGATAGCAAAGCTAGTGGCATCAGAAATCACCAGTACAGTCCAGGATCAACTGAAACAATGGAAAAGGCGGCTTGCATTTTGCATTCTCTACTACGATGATGAAGAAAACACAATTTTTGCTTGTGGGGTATTTTGCACCTGTGAACCTGAGCATAACTTCTTAATGATGAGGCCAAATATAGGTTAAGATTTCAGGCTCCTGGTAAAATTGGCATCAGAAACAGAGATCTTTTAGAAGACACATTACGTCGTCTAATGCAACGTGCTGATCACAACAGCATATTTTTATGCTTAGCAACTGGAAAGAATTCATTTACAGGGCATTCACAGAGCAGGGAGAAATCCTCAACTAAGGAACTCACAGCGATTAAAAAGTATGAATTCTTCCAATGATAAAAATACAGAGAGGTTTATGTGAAAAAAGATCCAAGAGCCTTATGCAATGCATTAAAGCCATACCTGCATACATCTGGAACATATACTTGTTCAACTGTGAAAGTGGCTTTATGACTAGGCTTTTCTCCACCATGGATATTGACTGACTCCATAACTTTGGATATCTAAAAACCCTTCACTATTCCAGGAAATCTAAGCAGGTTGGCTGTTACCTTAGATGGTACAAAATGGGCTTTTGCAAGCCAAGTTCAGTCACTGTAGGAGCGGCGGAAGTGTTTTCCACAGGAAGTACTTAAAAACGTTGGCAATAATTACATGGTTTATGAAAATTATGTGGTTACAAGCCTGTTAGCTCAATCACACTGCAAACGCGATGTATTTGACTCAGAGCAGCAAGGAGCACGCCAAGCAATTTTCCTTTTCCAGATTAAGAAGCATTATGAATGTTTCTAGCCAGAGTCTCCTCAGCAAATGAAGGATCATCAGAGAGACACTCCAGCTTCTGGCAAGTATAAAATACCAAAGATCACAGTACTCTGAAGGAAAGGACTAAGGTATCTCAAACCTCTTTACTCATATAGCAGAGCTTATTTGAAACACACTAGTTGTTTCCCACAACTAATAAAACAGCATAAATACGTGTGGTTACTAGCCTTTTAGGAATGTTTAAGACCTTCACATGTTCAGACAAGAGAACAGGAAGAAGCATTACAAAAACTGAAATTCACCACAGAATGGGTGGTACTTTGGGGAAAAAGATTTTGAAAACGGAGTGCTCAGCCACTGCTATCACTGAAGTCCCAATTCCTTAAGCTCTGTGCCACTGTAGTAATGAGGGTTTATTTCTACCCAAAAATAAGTTCTACTTCTCTACTGATTCCATCCCAAAATGCAGAGCACTCACAGTATTTATATATGCAAGAAATAATACATCATTTTTCTTTCAAAGTTTTTCAGGTACCATATTCTTCCTCAGCTAATGTGTGCGCACACATACGTGCGGAGTTGCCTTGCAATGTCACACATCGCATCTTGTCAAATATTAAATTTAAAATAGTGTCCACTGGAAAAATTTTCTTCCTTTCATTCAACGTTGATCTTTAACTAGCAACAATAATCATCTGGCCAAGAGTTTTCAATTTTCCTCTGTAAGACCAGAAACCTTTGAGGCTTTTTATGTTTTCTTAAAGGGTTGTTCAAGCTTTTCCATGGGAAAATTTTTCTTTTAGCTGAACCAGGTTTCCACTGACCAAGTTTTGATTTGAAACCTTCATACAACCTTAACTGCAGATGCTTCAGGATCTTTAAATTTCTACCAGCACCTATGAAGTTCAGTGCTTAAAAAGTGATTATGCTAATCTTAACTCACAATACCTTGGATTATTTGGTGTGGGAAATTTAGTTGCTGAATTTTTGATTTGGGGTTGTTTTTCTCATTTGCTTTGCCTTTTTCCTAAACATTATATCTGTCCTAATACTGGGTCTTAAATGAGGCATTTTATCTTTCCTCCTGTGGGCAAAAGTCTTTCAAGATACACAACGTTCTGCAGCATTTTCAGGAGTGGACAAAGAATCCACTGCAGCTTAGGTCGAATAAAATTCCCGGTGTTTATGTATGACAACTGCAACTAGTTCAAATTCTCAGTGATTTTTCAGAAAGCCGAAGTACTTTTTATTTCACACTGTCCATTAAGCATATACTCACAAACGCATTCTGTAGTTTGGCTGCAGATCTCAACAAAAGCGACAAGCAAAACAAGAAAGCTTTACTGCAAAGCTAGAAGGACTATCAGTGCTCAAAAACACCTCATTTGAGAGTGAGACGTACCACAAGCTTTTCATTTACACCGAATGTTAAAATATATTTAGTTTCAAACAGCTTTACGGCTGACAGTAACCAAGCTATGCTATAGGTTGCCTCTGGCTTCTCATTTGTGCATGAGTATGCACAGACATTGCATTCTGCAGGTGAAGCATTGCAAGCCTAGCCATCTCTTGTGGTGTGTCCTTGGCCGGTGGGACCAGGGTGCAGCAAGCGAACACAGCTGAGTGCACCTTGCAACGCTCAGGGCAATGCTACCTGTCGAAGAGAGTCAGATGAAGGTGAAGAAGGGCGATTAGAAGAACGGAGGCTAAGGGAGAGCTCCCACTGGTCAACAAAGAATCGGCGAGACGGTTCCGTCTCAGGCTAAAAAATAAAATAAAAATCAGAGCAATCATACACGGCTACAGAGAGAGGAGAGGAGAAAATAAAAAAAACTCAGGTCCTTCTGCCCACCATCAAAAAAGATTTTTTAAGGACTCTTGCAGGAAAACTTGGAGAGAAACGTCCAGGGTATCTTCACTTTCTCCCTAGTGAGGCAGCGTCAGTTATTCTTAATTTTTTCTTTATTAGGTTTTAAGTTATTTAGGACCATTTGGAAGCAGTTACCTACTTCCACAGATCTCCAACCTCCTGTAATCCAAGCAACTAAGCCACTGGCAAAGACCTCAAAACAATTTCCTCTGCTCCTCCTCCTGCATCTCCCACTGTTCTGTATTACTGGCCCAAGATGCTAAGGTTCTATTTCAGGCCATGAGACCTCTTCTGTATTTTAACTATATAAACCAAAAGCCTGCTCTCCTTGGGAGTGGAAAAGAAAGAAACTAACTTGTATGCATTGCCAGTGATTAGCAGCAAATTTCCAACCTAAAATTTACTGTAAGCAGACTGGAAACATCACACAAAAAGAATGAAACAATATAAACCAATCTGCTGTTCTTGCTTATCAAATGGCAAGCAGTAAATCCTAAACTGAGGATTTGCATCCTTCTGAAACTGGTTCCTCAGAGAAGAACCCAAACTTTGGTCTTCCCAAATAGCCTTCTCATTATCTCTATGGCTCACTATACCTATTTCCCAAGAAACATTTCACATAAATTGGAAAAAACCAATTTTTTTGAAGTTAGCAGACAAATAGCGTTGGTCGAAATTGCGCATTCCTAGAAATTATATTCTGGAAACACAAATTAAGCAAATTCCAAATATTTGACCCTCTTTTACAAGAAAAATTATGTTTTCCACTATAAAAAGGAAAAATAAATGTCACATAGCTGCATGACCCACAAAAATAGCTATTTCTAGCCCCTTAGAATAGCCAAACGTCACAATTAAATCAACTGGACAAAATGCAAAATAGCTCGGCTTTCACAATTTCTCCAATTTAAAGAACTATAACTGTTTATTTTACACAGATTTTCTGTACTTCATCAACATTTAATCACATTTCTTTTATGAAAATGTCTTTCTTTTTCTTACTTGTTTTTCTTGTTTTCTTCCATTAAATCCCCCATGATTTATCATTGCCTGCAGTATTCCAACATCTGTTTCCTCTTTTTCCTCTCTGCCTTACCCACTTTATCCTTTCCTCTATTTTGTGTTCCTCATCTCCCTTGTATTTTCTCTCCTCCTTAATTCTGCATTATGCAGAATTATTTCAAAAATAATTTCTATCGTTGCATTGTAGTGTTGTTAATCTTTTCCACCCTCAAAAGAAGCTTAAAAGTGCTGGAGAGCAGCACAAAAGGTAGGAGCAAAGATGTTTTGGTCTAGATGTTCATTTCTGTATCATCATTTCAATCGAGTAATGAAATGCACATGAGCATGCTGTCCTTGGATTACGCCTAAGATCTTCAGTTGTGTCACCCATTAACAAATAGATGTCAATATGTCTAAATTAGTCTTCTTACCCAGTCTTTCGTGGTTTTTTCTATGTCCCCAAATTCCATCTCGAATCCAGCCAAAGGTTCATTCTTCCTTCCCTGAGAACAGCTTCACTGACTTCAATTATCAGCAAAGACAGCATCCCCAAAAGAACAGCAATGGAAAGTAACCTAAATGTTTTTCCCTTTGACATGGCTTGGAAAAGTTATGCCCATCAGCCAAGTTCTGGGACTGTTTATACTGCAGGCCAAGGAGAGAGCTTCACTTTTGATAGTTAACTCAAAACAGTAAGTTACCAAAACAAATCACTTATGTAGATGGTGTTTTACAAAAGCACTCTCCGGTTTGCCAAATGCTGTTGAAGATAACTGAAAACAGAGATAAGGGCAAGCAAGTACAAGCTAAAGAAACCACTGTTCAAATTGGCATGCTCCCACATGCCAAAGATGACACACTGGAGAGAAAATTAAGCACAAAACCAAACCAAAACAAAAAAGTGTACACTGGATCAAAGAAAATCTGCACAAGCTGCCAACTCTACCGTTGGAAATAAGTGTACAGGAAGTATGGACACAAAAGTAATACTTCAGAGCCAGGAATTATGCTTGGAAAATGTGAATGTTCTTGCTTCCAGAAGCAAGTAAAATTTGTGAGCAACTGACTGGTAAATGATCGCTGTGAGATGATTTGATCTGGAATGCAGCTGCTTTTCAGCATGTACTCTGAAGTTGGGAGGCTCTTTTTTACCTTATCGTTTATATTGTGTTTTGAAAAACAGAAACATTGTCATTCATCAAACAAGGAGACAGTTAAGAACTGGCAAGTAGGATAAGAATACTCCACAAAATGGACTTGACTGTGTCTCGTTAACCACATGACTCTACAGCAATGGTCGTCGTATTTTGTTCAATTTTTGTATCCTTGACCCCAGATGTCACCAGTACCCAGAATCCCATAGTGATACAGGACACCACATAGGCAGGGCTGTAGTCACCTGATGCCTCACTGCAGGTCTGGACTCCAGGAGGGCAGCTAGCTGACATGCCCTTTGCTCAACATTCTCAGGCACTTGGTCATCAGAAAATAAACGAGGAGATCTCTGTGAGATGAGGAAGGAGGGAGGAAGTAAACAAACCAGCAAAAAAAGCCCCAAAAGGAATAGACACTGAAATGTCAGACAAAAGGTATAAAACTCCCATGCAGAACAGTTAAGAGGAGCTCCCATGTGAAGACTGGTTTTATTTCCAATAAATGGAAATCATTTATTTCCATGGTCTACCGTTCTAACGAAGTGCTAAGTTTTGACCTTCAAGGCCAAGAAAAAACAGTTGAATTCATTGTTATTCACAACTCTCCTACATAGGACTGCTGCAGCCAAAACCAAACAAGCGCGTGGCCTCTCTCTCTGGCATTACCATCCAAAAAAAAAAAGAAAGGCAGCTTCATCATGCACAAAGGAGCTTCTTTGCCAGCTTACTTCACCACAGTTCTCAATTCTCAAGGATTTCCTTTACATTATCTAAACCTGCACATACTTGTGTTTCTCAGATTTTGTGCACAGAAACACATTTTTTAGGGTAATGTACTTTGGTTCTCATGAAGAATGAGTTTGTCTCCACTGGTATATGAAAAGTGAATTCTGTACTTAACAAACAGAGGATGTTTAACGAGACTGACTGGCTGAAATAATGCACAGCAAAATCAAACTATCACAGAAGATGCCAGTCTTACTTCTGCAACTTCACTGCCCTACTTGTTTTTACTGCACTGTCCTGTCAACACATCCCAGGCACAGTATTTGACACCTCTGCTATTCTGGTCTTTCATATCAATCTTCTTAGACTGCTGTGTGCTGTACTTAGTGACATGGAAAAAAGATCTGGCTTGTAGCCTCCTGTACAGGACAGGAGTATCACCTGCAATATCACACAGCCTTCAGCTAATTTGTTTATAGAGTTCAAAAGTAAATGGACCAGAAACTACAAACGTGTGCATGAAGAAACCTCAGGCTTGATCTGTCAAGAATGCCAGGGTGCTGGTGCGTATTGCTAACCGTCCTCCAAAGTAGAACAGAAAACTGGGTTCACACCCAATTTACAAGAAACAGCCTTCCCATTTAGATGCATCAGTAATACTCTCTACTTCCAGCTGCTTTCAGTTCCACCTACTCCTTCCTACTAGATCACTTTCACTAAAACTAGGGCCTATTATAAAGCTGTGGGCTTCTGTGTCACTGCAGACACACGCTTATTCATTTTCTACTGCCTGTCAGAAAACATTCAGCCCACAAGAGTCTTTTGTTAGAACACATTCTGAAAGTTGCAAGAGTTTTATAGCTGGCTACCACTTATGACAATTCATTCAAAGTCTTTACTGGAATGTCAATTAATATGTCAATATGAATTCAAATCAACCAATTCTTCTGAGTGCCTATCTTTTATGTTCCCATGCTTCTGTATAATACTAAGCCATTCAGACAGACTGTTGAATATTTCATTGTTAAGAAGGCTTCAAAGTCTCTATGCTAAATAATGCCTCATCATTTTTCCTTTTACTTTGGCCTGTAGGAGGCAGGATGGAATGCCAGTTGTTTAACCATCCAGAAAGCAAGCAGTGGAAACAATGCAACCATGTTCGCATGAATTAGCACAAAACATAACTCTTCTTGTTCCGCTACAGCCACAGCATATTTCAATAAAGAGGTGTAAGAGAAAAAGAATATGAAGAGTTTAAGCGCCATATCTATGGCAAAATAAAAGCATGTAGCAAATTGTTGATGAGGGGCTGTTATGCATTTTTGTGGGTATCACACAGAAATAATCACTCGTAACTGACTCTCAGCAGTTCCAGCGTGTTAACAGCAGCATTAGGATAAGTGTGTTTCACTAGCCAGTATATTTGCTCTCTGTATTACACACATCCACCACAGCCTTGTGTCATCAGCATCCATGCTATTTCATGCTCTTTACCCTTTCCTGTCTGGGACTCTGCTCCCCGCGATAATCAGCAGCAGGTTCCCTGTTTCTCTGCAGGCAAAAATTATGAGCTTAGTAACAACCACAGACCAGCTTCCTAGTCAAAACACACTTCATCTCATTTTTCTTACAATGCAGACAGAAAAGATAGCATAACAATTTATTAAGAAGAATATTCTAAAACTGGCAATAACAACTTGGATCCTGTAGGGAAAATTTCAAAAAACAGTCTGTATATATCCATATTAGGTCAGTAAACCACAATGTAGTACCAGAGTGTAATGAAATTAGCATGATAAAAGTGGTAAGATACTCAATATAACTCGTACTGTGATGTTAGATCAAAGGAAGGAAACAGAAAGTTTAAAAGAAGTGGCAGAAAGAATGCATTAGAAGCACAGAGGTAAGGTTTTAAAGATACCAGTGTAACAAGGACATAGATCCATCTGACTCGCTAATGAGGCCTGGGCCAAGACAATTTCAGGAAAAGAAATCCTTCCTAAGGAAAAAAGAATGCCTCCAAAAGCAGACTCCTCTCAATTAAGTCTATCAGATCAGGTCTGTAGCACAGGGGGTAAAAATTCCTCAGAGTTAAAAGGAGGAAACCAACGTTTTTTATTATTATTATTTGTTTGAACAAGATGACATGCAAAAAGTTTCCTACAGGACACAACACAGAAAATGGTCAAAGTACAGTTGGACCCAGCAGTAGCTGGCTCTCAGGACTGAACTAGGCAACCAAAAAGGAACAGGACAAACAAACACTTGGAGAAGCTAGGGAGGGATAATACAGAGTTAAGGGGTCCTTAGTGACTGAAAGCTAGTTTCTCTATACGGAAAATTAATTAAAAGATTAAAAAGTAAAACTCAGCATTTACCTGCCTTAGTTTCTCTATCTGTAAGTCTGGGGAAAAATTTTCTTCTCTCATAAAATGTATCTGTCACAATTTTCAAAGGATGTTGACAAGAGGAAGGCAGCTAGCTACCACATAATCTCATAATATTACACTAAATTCAGTTCAAATGCAAGTTTTGCTCATTAAAAGGGCTTCCACACCCATTTTACCTAGATGTCCATTCCTGTATCCTTTCTTGCACCATGCTGTCCACAGTGTGCCAGAAAACTAACCTCTTTTTTGTTAGGATAGTTTTAAATCAGATCAGGAAGCAGACCTGACCTATCTTGCAGATGCAGACACCAGAGGGGCAGAGGAGAATGTGTGCTCTAGATAATATTTAGAGCAATATTTATTGGTCACAATAATTAGACCAAATTAAATGTAACATATAACAACACTCTAAGAAATCACAGCAATAAGGCAAGTTAAACTTCATGTCCAAGAATAAGTCTTGTCTACTCTGCTGAAAGGTACCATGCCTTTACAGAGTTTATAGGCATACAAGTGTTCATCAAAGAAACATTTTCCACCTATGAGGAAATTTATTTGTACAATTACTACTTAAAGTTATGGGAAGTCTATGGAATTGCAGCTCCCTTTTTATCACCTCAAGGTTAGTTCAGGATTAATCTGGGAGGAGTGGAATGTATTATTGCAGTAGGAAAAAAACCCCAAATTTAAAAAAGATACAACTCAAAGAAGCACCATGCCTGTGTACAACTAGACACAAATATTAAAGGATTTCAGGTAATATTTAACTGGAAGGACAACAAAGACATGTGGAAGCACGTTTATATACTCTGTTCAGAACAGCTCTCACAGCTTCAAATTCAAACTCAGACAGACTGAACACAAACTCTTGACAGACAAAGACTTGGATGTGGGGAAAACTGGAAGACCACACTGGACACGTGCAGGCCACACTCTAAAAAGGCACTTCATACAAGTAATCCTGGAAGAGTTTCATGAATACAAGGGCAAATTTTCATTCAAACGTGTTTAAATGAAGAGTGAAAATGGAGAAAAGTTGCATTTTCTTTCCCTGCACTACTCCAAATATTTAATTTCTATTTTGCTGCAACTCAAAACTGGAAAAGGCTACTGTAATTACAAATTACCTACAGTTAAATGTCAGAGTCTCCAGTGCATCAGATAATCATCATAATCATATTTCTGGTGAGTTAACACCAATCTCTGTTTCTAATCTAAAAGGCTGAAGAAGCCCTATCACCATCTGAAAAAAGAAGACTGGAAATGCATTTGTAAATGTGATATCCAGTAACTGATCTAGTCGCTTGTACAAGCAGTAATGAAGAGAGAGGGACAGAGCATGCAGAGGGAATCACCTGCTGCCTGGGATATGGTGGAGAGGAAGGTGGAGTGGAAGAAGAGAGCATGATCACTTTTTTGGGGCAGGTCCGAGAACGTTCCTTACTCCTCATCTTTTTTTAAAACAGAAAAAGAAAAAAAAATCATAATAATGGTAGAAAAAAGATAACATTACCATTGGGTTTGGTGAGACAGGCCAGAACACATGAACTGAGACACTGTGATGCTTAACTCACATCTCTCATGTACCATCTCTCTGTACCTAAAGCTACATTTTATCTGAAGCTGAAAGACCAAAGTTTTTCACCCATAGCCACACAATCACATGTTCATTTGACAGATACTTCTAGAGGAAGCCAACATGTACTTATACCAATCATCACTTGAGTTTCTGACTCGAGGTCTTACAATCAGTGAAAGGTACAACTTGTAACTCTCCATAGCACAACTGGACTGCTCTCTTTGCTCCATGAAAAACTACTTATTGCTGTGCCCTGCAATGTTTAAAGATACCCTGTTAACCTAATTACTTTTGCTTGCAGTTCATTAGCAATATAACTCAAGCCACAGTCTTCTGTTCTCAGCTTCAGATCTCTCCTCTTTAACTTACAGATACTAAACCATCTCAGGCAAATTAAACTGTACTTCATCATTCTACTAGAACAGAAATACAGCTGTTCTATAGCTAAAATGTACCCATATCTAATAGTCTGAATATTACACATACATGTCCTTATTTTAATGTGTCAGAAAACATGCCCTTCTAGTTCTGTAACCTCCTTACTATGTAGTTCTGTAACCTCCTTACTATGTACATTCTTTTCTCCATCAGTGCTTAATTATTAATGTAACTTCTGCCTGATTTTCCCTTTGGTTTTGAGTTCTCATCAGAGAATATCCGGAAATTGTTGTACTGTGAAAAAAAAAGTGCTGTGTATCCAAAGCCACTGTTAGACAGCCTCCAAAGAAACAGCATCCTGTTTAAAGATATTACAGATGTTCCTTACTCCTCTTACAGCTGAGCTAGCACTAACATCTGTTTGGGTGTTCTCTTCCCTTTCAGGGGAAGGAAAAATAAAATAAAATAAATCAGGTCTTCCAATTCAAACACATGCTACATGCAGCTTAAACTAAAGCACATGACTTTGCACTGAAGTGGATAAGGAACATTTATATGCTGTTTCAAAAGGCTCAGCTGTGAAGTCACTAATTTCTAGCTGAAAAGGGTGATAACATTTTCAACCACTACAGCTGTTCATGGACTTCAATCTGACCGTGACTGAGTTTTCATTTCAAATTTCAACATTTTCACAAACTTGTGTATTTTTTCATGGCAGATCTTGGAATATAACGTTGTACAGACAAATGAAGTACATGTTCAGTCCTCCAGTAGGATGCATTTAGGAACATGCAAAGACAAAGATGACTATAGGAAAGAGGAAAGATATATCAACAGATTTAAGTAAGAAATTAAGTAGGAAAAACAATATTTGCAGAAATCAGTGGTGTTGTAAGTTTTCTTCTGTTAAGATTTCAGCTCCTGCTGACTGTGGTCATCTCAGTCATTGTATATCGTCAAAAAACACCGTTCAAACGGAATTACTGGAAAGAGTTTGTAATGCTGCACCTTTATCACACTTCAGGGGACCACCTCAAAAGAACAAGCATCAGCCCTCCAGAGGCAGAAAAGATTTGCACGGGAAGACATGTGATCGCCATCTTACAAGCATCTTTGCAGACATCAGTGATTTAAGCTTATGTATTACACACATACCTTGTTGCTGTCAGGAGACCTATGAAACTATAGCAGAAAACTGCTGAAGGCCATAAGCTGAGAGTCTGGAAAGCCAGGACAAAATTCAGTTTAAAAGGCTTGTCTCCCGTAACATACTCAAACAGTCAGATCCTCTTCTGAATAGACCGCATAGCTTTTCAATGGCTTCCTGATCCCTGATGAGATATTCTTTCCCAAAAGCAGCCAAAATGGCTTGGAAAACAATAGAACATACCACAGAAGACGTTTTTTATATAAGTAGGCATTCTTTTGAGGAGATTAACCACCACACCATGAAACACAATCGAGTTTTTTTAGGAGATATTACCACCACGAAAAAAATTACACACATTTCCACTGTGCATGTACACCTAATGGTAATTTTGTCAACACAGTTCAACATTCTCAAAGTGTAGGTCAATAAAGCAAACTTTGTAATTTAATTCATGAAAAAAATGCAGGCCACAAGAATGATGCGAGCCATAGACTGGTGAGATTTTTAACCTGGTTGATCTTTTGAAGGTCTTCCCTTTACAAGAGAGATAGCATTAAAGGTCTTGCAACGAAAGAAGAAACTGATTCAGAACAGATTCCACCAGGAGTCCACTCTTTCTAGAAATCCTGTCTTAGCAAGTCACCCCTACCCCACCCCTGCAACAGACACAGACACAGACACAGTCTGCCTTACAAACTCATTGAAACTTCTGGCCTTGTAACTCTTAACTCCAGGGCAAAGCAAGATTCTAGACTTGAACTGATAAGCAAGTACAGCTAAGGAAGTCCATCTGACAGATGCTGGCAGGCAATAGGCTAAGGCAGATGTAAATTTTCCATCAAAACTGGGGGTCCGACCCAGAACACATCCTTTGCAACTGTGCAGTTTCTTCCCTGCAATCACTCTTCTGCTTTTGCAGTATACTTTCCTCTTCCATGCAGTTTCCAAGATGCAGGACCAAATCTATCAAACGTGAGATGCAAAACTTCCCTTCTCCCAAAGACCCCTGAGGACCTCAACTTCCTTCTGCCTACTGGCGAGAACGTTAGACAACTTGTGGTTTCCGCGAATAACACATCACCACTTTGTCCCCTTAGGATCTGCTTTGCTCCTCTTCAAAGGACTCTTCAGTAGAAGTTATTCATTATGGGATATATCTTACATGTAGTCACTGACAGACTTCTGTCTGCCCATAAATTGACACCTGTGCTAAACAAGACAACCCTTTCCCATAGTTTCATGAACAGCTCTTTCCAATACACATACGTGCTCCCTAAAGAGCCTGTCAGGAGCAATACTAATCCTTTACAGTATCTCCAGTAACCAATACTGGTACTCCACACCAACTCCACTGTTGGTAATTTGTGGCCCAGGAAATAGCTTTGTAGCCAGAGTGCCCAGTGTCAGAGCAGAAAGCCATTTCAGTACCATAGTAACACAGAGTCTCACAGCTATCAGATTCGGGGTGCCTAAGACACTAGAATTAGGTATCTCAGCAGCCAGCTGAAGCAGTGCTTCAGTAACAACTTCCTGCACGATGGATTTCTGTCTAAGCTTGGTAAAGCTGGTTGCTTGGCTCAGTGGATGGCTTTCTGCCTGAGCAGATCTCTGATCAGTCGAGAATAAATGATTCTATATACCCCCATAGCTTTTGAATGAAGACAATTGATGTTCATTTCCCAGGCAAGTAATAAGAAAACTTTGGAATAGAGATTGTATCAATTGTTTCTTTGATCCTACGGTATCCAGATTTTGCATCCTTGAGACCCAGTTTTATTCTTCACCATTTCAATTGTCAGATGAAAAGGACTGCAAAATCCAGCATGAAACCTGAATCCAAGAACCAACCATCTTCTACTGATGCAGTAAAACCTATTCAGGAAAGATCATCTCCAGCTGTAATCTTGAGAGGGAAATCATTTACACACAGCAAGCAATGTCAGTGTTGAATAAAACAATGCCAGTCCTCTTACACTGCATAATTGTTACAGAAAGGTTTTTCAAAGATCTTCCCTACATTGCAGCCTGTATGGAGATGCTATCAATGTTGAAGGAGATCAGGAGGACTTTTTTCCTTCCCCTCCTCCCCCACTTTTCTTTCTTAAATTGCATAGTGCAAGCAAAAACAACAAGAACAAAAACAGTAACAAATTGCTCTGTGGTGAGGAGAAAGTCATCATCGTAAAAGCAGGAAACAAAAGTTTGTGCTTTTTTTTATCAATTACAGAAGGATGACAATAAAAACTTTTGTGTTCCACCATAAAGGCTTAATTATAAAGCCTTCATAAAGCCTCAGTAGCAGGTTCAAATACAAATCTCAAGGCTGCAGGGATGTGATCTTCTCCAAGTGCTAAAACACAAATCTTCACCCTTCTGAATGGAGATAAACTGGACTGCATTGGTTGTCTTCCCTTTTTTTGTGCGGTAACATAAGCAGTGCTCATCAACTGACTTAATATTGTACAGCCATATTATGCTCTTCTGCATCAGTTCTTTGGGTTCTCCCCCTTTATTTGGGAAGTATTCTTAAAAAATGAAAATTGCCTTTATCATGGATGATGTGCATCCACCCAAAAGTGCTCATTAACCTAGAAAGAAGATTTTGATGAGACAGAACATAGAAGAAAAAACATTGAGTCAGGAAACCTAAACATCCTGTTGGCATATTTTTAAGACTCTCTTCACAGTCCTACTGACAATTTCCCTGGTTTAGGTCTTCTTTCTTGGAGAGAAATCATCTAGATCACAGCAGTAGCCATGACATGCAATACTAATTGCGATCAATGCCTTGAACATGAAGTACACCATGAATCCATAAGCATGCAAAACAGTGAACTTCCAAACTAGTGTCATGTTCTTCCTCTTGACTCCAAACTATGCCCTGATTAAACTGCAACCAGAAAGAAGCAGATGTTTCCCCAAATTATGGCTGCCAGAAAAATGCATCTCAGCACTCTCAGAAACTTGAGGAGGCCATACACACAGGGAAACAGTGGAAGCAGAGGAAGTCAAAGAGATAAGTATCCCTATCTGCCTGAAAAGATCGTCTGTCACAAGCCTTGCTTTTGAAAGTGCACTGCTGAAGGAAAAACACTGGCAATGACCCTGGACCAAAACACACAAGACAAAATAAAATTTGATACCTGATGATTTTTCTGCTGTTGATCCCTATTCTGACCCCCTCTGTAGCAGAAAACCTAAAATTTATTTAATTCACCGTAATACAGGAATCTGCAATGCACTGAATGTGAGAAGTTGGCAAGGACAGCTACATTTGTCAGAGAAAAGGAAACCCCAGTAATGTCTCCTGTAACTGCAGAACACAAAAGATTTCACGTGAAGAGCAAAACTGATAACTGATTTTACTATCTATACACCGAGGAAGAGCTTTAATATCATAGATGGCATGACACATTTAACCTCATTGGTTGCAATAATTGCTTACATATTTTCAAGTTTTTTCTAACAGAAAAATCTAGAAATACTCTGGATGATAAAACATCTACACTAGGTTGCATCTGTAGGCAAGTTTCCTGCTAAAACATCCACTGAAACCCTGGGAAGTTGAAACTAGCGTAAGAGGGCAGGGAAAATTTGATTAAGTCCTTTCGAAACATTAAATCATGCATCATTAGCAAAGGTAGGTATTGATTTTATTCACTAAATGTTAAATTATTTAAAATAATAGGCTCACTCAAGATGCTAGAAAAGGACTGGTTTAAAAATAGGACAGGGAGAGCTGGTGTTGGGTGCAGGCAATGCATTGTATTCATAATCAGTTTATTTACCTGTTTCCACTGGGGTATGGGAGCAAGACGGCCCTGCTCTCGTCTGCTGGATGGTTGGTTGTGAACACGCTCTTGATAAGGCAGGACAGGTTGCTGCATGCAGGTTGTAGGGAAAGTGGGTTGAGACCAAGGAGGAAAGATAAAATAGTAAAGGAAACTCAAAGAAAGCCAAAGGAACGGGACACAGAATAAGACAGACAAACATTCAAGAAAAAAAAAATAGGGCAGGGGAGAATTCATTTAGCAAGTAAAATATAAAAAGGGAAAAAACATCCAAAAATGGGAGACTTCATAGGTTTTTGGACCTTCCCTTTATTTTCATTGTTCCTTCAAATCAGCCTGGTTATTCCAACCAATACGTAGTGGCCGAGGAAACATCTGATTGCTGAAGAGTGGGATAAACGTCACCATTTTGAGATTATGTTATACTGCTAACACCGGTGTGCAGTGTAGCATAGACATACTTGACCTAACTGTAAAGTAGCTAGGTCAGGTCCCACTCACAATCTGGCCATGGCAGCACAGAGCTTGGCACAAGCTCTGAAGACAGACTATGCAGCAGAGCAATAACTCAAGTACTTAAACCGTACTGAGCTTTATACTGCTGACACCGCACTGCCAGCAGTAGCTTGAAGTCACTCAGTCTAACTTCAAAGACAACTAGCCGGCAGCTGCAGTAGTTCAGATACCATCCTGAATAACCAGCAGTCATCGGGAAGCCTCACTGGGAATGACACAAATATCCCTAATGCAAAGAAACTCCCAGGCATTTCTCTGCTTCGCTTACACGCACGTATGAAACTTAATCACAGTTCACAAGAACAAACAAATATAATCTGGCATGAAAAAGTTCAAATCAGAAGTTAAATTAATAGTTCTTAGACAATAGAAATGGGATGTTTCTGGAAAGCTTTTCAACAGCAATAGTCGTTACAACAGAAACCTGATTGCTGGTAAGATGTTTTTGAAAGAAATTTCTTAACATAATATGGGCAATAACAGGAAAATAGACTTTTATTAGGAAGTTCTTCTCTATCCCATACACCTGAATTTAAATTTTTTCTCTTTTGAGTATGCTTCAGTCCTCCCTAGGAGAGCCTCTGAAGTAGAAGAGCACTGCTAGCACCCCGTCTCAAGGAATGCATGTTAATATTCATGACTTTCCTCCAGAATTCCAAAATAAAAGGGTTTTATTATCCATCTCCTACCTGTCTTCGTAAGCTTGAGGACTGCACTGGTGCATTCTCCTCAAACTTGGCCAGTAGCTGAGTTGCCATAGACTTGACTTTGTTCTGATTCCCAATGGCAGCATCAATTCTCCTCTCTGTCAAGGCACTCACCAGTGTGGGCCTTTCTTCTCTGTAGCTTCGCGGGATGTCCTCCTAACAATGAGCGATATCAAAATTTAACAAGATGCAACCAGATCACCTTTTCCTCTCTACCCCTTTGCTGTGACAGGTTTCTAACACCGTAGAAAACAAATCTATTAGTCCACACCTGAAAGCTCGCATTTTAGTTTCCTTTGGCATGTCATCAAAAGTTCTGTTAAACTTATCTTTTCAACCTTGTTTGATACACTTACCTACCAAAGAGACAACAGTTGAAACACTCTCAAGAATCCACCAACACAAAGCAAAGGCCTATCTTCAAACCTTCATTGACAACTCAAAGAATTAAGTTTTAACTCGCTTGTACCTATTTTGCTATAAACATTTCAAGTAAAGGACTGCCTGATGGGGCATACTAGAAATGTATGCTTTTTGCACTAACCAAGGCTGAAGTTTAAACATGAATGAAAATTCTGACCATACTGCATGACTTTACTAAATGAAAGTTTTATTCGTGCTGTCCTCATCAAATCAAAGTAAATTGCAATAAAAAGAGAACATGAGAGAACTGTAACATTTCATTTGTTGTGTACTATTCTTTCATAAGCATCAGTCATATAATTGCACTAAGGCTACAACAAAGCGAAACCTCTGAAGAATAATCAATTTTTATCTAGAAAAAAATATCTTATATAAACCCCGTCTGGATATAGGAAATTAAAAGACTGAAGTGGGCACAAGGAACGTACCACATGTCTTCCTCCCTGACACCTTCCTCACTGTAATACTTACATCCTCAGACTGGCTGGTTTTTCTCCTCTTCCCTGCACCGTCCAGTTCCTTTTCTTTTTTATCCTGAAAATGAAAGGAGGAGGGGGGAAAAAACAAAGATAAGCATTCTCATACCTTTCTGGCCTGAGATAAATGTCATCTGTGCAATTAAGCTTCACAACACAAGTGATTAATTCTCTGGGCTCATTCTCCATTTGCTTAAGAGTATTCTTACCTTCAATCTGAACATCCTTCAACAATTTGAACTAACTGGGAAGTGAGAAACCTGTTATGTTCCAATAAAAAATATATCCCCAAATACTAACATAAGGCTACCATTTTAAGACTGAAATATCCCACCAATTGAGAGTATATATTACGGATGTAATTCAGCAGTTACAAATGTCATGTATTGTCCCATGCCAAGAGCTGATGAACACATGGTCTTTCCTAAACACATAGCAGATACACACGTACACATATATTTTTAGTACCACCTACTTGGACAGAAGCTTAACAGACACAAGTATGCATGTAAGACTGTGGTATGGTTACCTTTGGAGTGCGTTTCCGAGAGATGCTTTGTCCCAGTTTACTGAGAAAAGAGATGGGTGATTTGGTACTGGCAATTAAGGCAGCTTTTTCTTCTGCATTCAGGTCCAGGGTATCTGTCAGCAAAAAAAGGTAGGACAAGGGAACACCAAGTTATTTTTTCTGTGGTGCTATTATTATATACACAACTGAAGGACTCATTGATTTTTTTTTTTTTTTTAACATAATGCTCTTTTTCTTAAATTCTCTGTAAAAAATGATTTTAATGTCCAGAATGAATACTTTTCTCAGCTACTCTGCTTTTTAATTTTGGCAAATTCAGTTCTCCTTTCAGGGTTTATAATCACCCAGAATAAATACTGTGTTAGTTTAGCCTATTTACTTTCATATTTAAAGAGCATCATGATCATCAGTATTCTCAAGATGTGTTCAGAGTTTTGGAAATAATACCTAATACACACTAGATTTTTTAAAGGCTATTAAACACAATTTTTCTCCCCACCAGAATGACAGACTTCAATTAAGATCATCAGTAATAAAATAGCTATATCAACATTATTAATATTTAAAGATAGGCCATATTGATTTGTGTTAGGCAATTATATCTTTCAGTTAGAATCACAGATCTTTCATTCCTCATCGGCCTGGAGTTACTCTCACCATTCACTGAAAGTAAATAGATATAAAACTTGGCCAGTGTTTTGAAATTACCTATTAAACAACTACCAGGAAGGCATCTCACATTAGCCAAGACAGATGAACCCCTAATAGTATCAAGAGAGCAGAAGAGTTAGCTAGTAGGGCTGAAGGGAGTTTAGAAGTTGAGGACATTATTTTGAGAATATTATTTTGTATTAACTCAGTTTTTTTGCTCCTGATGTTGCTAACATGGTCTTTATCAGCATCAATAAGAAGTCAACTTTTGTAATGTAAAGTTAGTGAGTGACTAGTATAGGCTTATGCAGAAGCAGCATGAAGATAACTGAAGCAGACACATTGATCCTGAAGCTATCTTTAAATCTGAGAGACCTGCCCCAAACTCCTTACCACTAGAGGGGATGGTGTCTTTGAACATCTCATAGAACTGTGTGAGGTACATCACCATCGACAGCTTATCTGGCTCTCCGACAGATGCCATTTCCTTTCCAGTCATAATGGGAGATATTCCAAACTCTCTTTCAGCAATGTCAAAGGCCAGCTGGTTATTCTTCTCCACATTGTGCTCATCCAAAGAATCAAAGTCTCTGCAAAGGGCAGAAAGATAGCATGCACTGAATCAAGTAGAAATTAAGTCTTCTGAAAGAACTCAGAGATCAATCTCCTGGTTTTTTTATCTCTCTGAAACTTCTCAACTTTATTTGCCAGCAACCTTTTTGTATTGCAGAGTGGATGCTACTTGATTATGGTGAACTTTGGCTCAAACATATTGGTTTTTTATTTTTCTTCTTAAAAACTTTATTATCCTCTGAAATATTTCTTCACTTCCTCCTTTGCTGGAAGACTGTACTGTTTTCCCCTACATTAAAATCTGTTCTGCTGGCTTCTCCCAAAACTTGTAGAACTATATAAAAAGCTGTAGCTTGTACAGAGTTACATAAAACATTTTAAAAGCTAACTGAACTCTCCACAAGCTATATAACTATTAAACAGAGTAGCTCAGGTTAAGTAAAGTAGACCAACAGAGAAGTAATTCAGTGCACACAGAAGGGAATAACCAAGTAATTTTTCAGCATGCTTTACGTTGGGCTATGTCTTTAAATACAGCTCTAGCATTTATTTTTTCTATTATCCCTTTAGGAAGTTGAAGCCATTCCAGATTTCAATTAAAGTACCAGAGTCTCTGTTCCTGTTACTTCTTCCAGCCATTATTTTCCCATTCTAGAATCTGGGCACTGTTTTACCCAATTTATCATGTAAGAGGATGCCTCTCTCATTCATCCAATCAGCATGTTAGTGCACACACAGTAGCAACATCTCTATTTAGACTGTGGGTCACTACTTCTAAAAAGAGCAGCCTAAAAGTCTTTAAAAAGAGTTACTGTTAAACAGGAGATTTATAAAGGACTAGGTAGAGACTTGTTCATGAGAAATTTAACTGAAGCTATGAACTATTCCTGACTAACCTCACAGAGAAAAGAGCTGTCAGTCAATAATGCTTTCTAGTCAGTACCATTTTGAAGCTTAATTCTGTCAAATCATCCAGAAGGGAAAATGACAACACATTTATTTTCATATTCCTCAAGCTATTATGACCTTCCAGTCTGCTGGTGAACCACCATATATTAGCTTCTATCAAGTTTAACTGAATTCATTTAAATCCATTTCTCTGTAAGTCACAAATGCATTGCCTCAGTCTCCATACTATTAGTTCCAAATATCACTAATGTTCTGCTCTTCCTAGTTATTCAAAACGGCCAGTTACTCACATTAAGTCTGGACGGTATCTGTGGATAATGGCACACAAAGCTAGGCCACTCTTCCATGACATTGTGAGATCCGTCACATTTACGCCAGCATATCCATCAGTCTGCCTCTGGCACCAACTGAGCAATTTACTAGAGCGAGCTACAGACTCTGTAAGAAATGATGTTTTTAAGTAGAAATGTACAACATCTCTCACGAATTCTAAAACCAACATAAAAACCATGATTCAACAAATAAAACCTTCATGTTAACAACAAGCTCCTTCTACAATGAGCAGTACAGGACAGAATTCTTTGGTTTGTTTTTTTTTTTAAGACTCTCTTATCTATTTTAGATCCAAGAAAGGATTTTTAACTTGCTAAGTAATTATCCAAGTTATAACTTGCCAGGCTTTTCGCCCCAGCTCTTGTAAGAGAGCCCCAGGAATTATAAAACAATCACAACGGCTTATTTTAAATACGATCAAAAGGATATACAGTAGCACAAATGCTCTCTGAAGTCCAGATATACTATTTCTAATACAAATGTACTTCTGCAACCTTTTATTTTCTCTTGAAGGCTTTCCTTTAAAAGCACTGACCTGTTTTGACCTCGCCTTACTGCAAGATCTGACAAGATTACAGCCTAAAGGGATGTGGTTGCAGGCCGAAGAACAAATCAAAAGCCTACATAGCTATTGAGCAGTGAAAGGGAAGCTTAGCAGCAAAGTGCCGTTCTCAGAGTCCCCAGACATTATCTGGACATCCAAAGGCAAGGTGTGCAAACGGAAAAGTTCAGCATACCCCTCAGGGCAGAGGGCAAGTAGACAGATACAGAAAGGCTTATCACAAGGCACCTAACTTTCAGAATAATGCAAGCAAAGTCATGTTTCATTCAGTTTAGCTGAAGTTAAGAGATGAGATTAAAGGAAAGCACGAACATGAAAGACTGCACAAGAAATGTTATGTTTGTAAGAATTCCAAGTTTACTGTTAGAGCAAATTCAGGCTAGGCGTCTGCACTCTAAGGGCATTGTTGTAGGATAAAGGAGGTGAAAAAATCCTTGCATAAGCAAATATGTTTAGAAATTAACAGCATTATTAAGCAAAGGAAATCAGGCAAACAAAAATATATTTACATGTTAATTGAAATTTGAAAAATTGGAAACAGACTATTGACGAAACAATTGCTGCATACTTTTTCTAAACCCAAAGAGACTGGTTAAGTAATACTTTAGAGCCTTGCTGCTCTATGTCCCGCACTGATCCAGCTCCAGAATACTGAAAGGAATCGAGCAGTAGCCAGGCCTACCATTCCGAGTCAGCTTTGGTGTCCTGGAGTTCACAAAGTTCTCTATTTCCAGGTGAATGTCTTTCAAGTCTCCTGTATTATACAAGTGGCGTACCTAAAATAAAAAAATTTAAAATGACTAACGTGCCATGCACTCAACATCCAGAGAGAGAGAGCAGGACAAGAAGAAGACATCCCAAGGCACAAAAAGGAAGACAAGTACACTTATGCAGCAGAAATCACTAGTCCAAGAACCCCAGAACAACAAAGAACAGCTAGCCAGTGCTGAACACTCTAGCTGACTGCAAATTGCAGTGACAGGCAGCTATACTAGAGTATTGCAAAGGAAATGCAAGCACGCACGCACACACACCATTATAGATTTCATGTATCATTACAGCAAGGTTAAAACTGTCAAAATCAAAAATTCCTAAACAGGAATTTGTTCAAGTACAGAGCTCTACTCTTAACTGATATATCTGCTTTTCACTTCCATGCTATACTGCCACATCAGGTCACTATCCCTACCCAAAACATTAGCATAGCTTCACCTAAGGAAAGACAATGCAGATTGCAAGCATCCAGAAGCACCATTTGTCCAGTTACCTGCTGTGGCCGCAAGAAGTTGACGTTGATATTGGGATACCGGGTGGCGGGATCAATGCTGTAATGGCTGAAGTTTTTACTCACATTCTCAGGGGTGGTCTGAGGCAGTAGTCTATAAATGCTTTCCCTTGGGAAAATAAAATTTTAAAAAAGCTGTGGGTTTTGTTTTGATAGTTTGTTTGGTTTAGGTTTTGTGGTTTGCTTGGAGGTTTTTTTTTGTTTGGCTGGGTTTTTTTAAGAGGTGCATCACTACTAATACTGCTAAGTCAATTCTGCAGAGATAAACATTAAAATTAGAATTCTAACCACTTCAGACATTGAATAGCTAGGTTTCAGGATAAGTGTATTAAAATCTGGAATTTAATAGAACTCCAGAAATCAAAAGGAGGAAAGAAAACAATACGTTAAGCACAACTGAAAGGGTTCCCCGTTACAAGAAAGACACTGAGACACTGGAGCAAGTCAGGAAGAGACCAAAGGGACTGGAGCAAATGCCCTGTGAAGAGAGGCCAAGGCAACTGGGTTTGTTCAGCATGCAGAAGAGAAGGCTCAAGGAAGATCTTAGTGCTCTCTGCAAATGTCTAATGGAAAGGTGATGGAAGTCTGGCTCCAACTGCAACATTATTATCGTCACCTTTTTTTTTTGGAAATTCAAACAAATGGAAATTTAAATATCCATTGTATCATTTATACAGTTTTGTTTAATGATACTATGGTTCCTGATGGTCAGAAGCTGCAGTCGCTTAAATTTAAAATAGGTTCTATTAGACCTTGCTTTTACTTACTCCATCTTTTAATTACCTAAGTTCTGATCTCTAAGATACCACCTTGAGTCACCAAAACAACATTCAAGCAAAGATGATAAAAACATCAAGAACTCAATACTCCAAAGAAACAAAAGATATTGTTTGGCTTATGTGAAATAAAGTGATCAATTTAGGAGAACATGAAATAAAAGTAGGTCTTAGCTTCCTTAAAAGAAAATCATAAAAGATATCTACAAGCTAATAGGGGATGGCAAGAATTTTTGTCTCATGTACTTTAAAGGCACCTACACCTTCATCTGCTTTGCTACTGCAAGGCTGTTCAGAGTAAGGCAGGCTCACTTTCTCCACGTAATAACAGTAAGCACCAAAAAAAGACTCTTTTTCTAATCTACTTTTAAAACTAGGGCCAAGAACAGCTGCAACTTTTCTTATTCCTCTATAAATATACTTCAGTTTATCAGCTCCTTAGGAAATCTCTTCTTCAATTAAACTATATCCACAGGCGTCCTCTAAAAACAGTGAGAATTTGTATCCCCCATTCTGTCTTGCACTAGAAAAAACTGGAACAAACGATGAGGTGTTGGAGGATTAGATTAGAACTGAAAGTGTATTCATTGTTTCTATTACCTTTCTGCAAGAACTTCCAAAGGACTAGCTCCGAGTGACCAACTTCGTACCATCCAAGCAGAGTCCATTGCAGCCAAAAATCCTCTGGCTATTCCAGTTCCCATTGGCCAAAATGGCTAATACAGTTACCAAACAAACAAAACAAAGAAACAAAAAAAAAACCACAACAGAGAAATGAAAAGCATCAGTTAGCAAAAATTTTAAACAAATATCAAGAATATATTCAGATGGTAATCTGCTAGGAAATTATAGCTCAGTAATTAGCTTAAAGCTCCACTCCCGCTGGGCTAGAGGAAGCCAGATACACAGTGAATTGCTCATGAGCTCTCCCAAAGCCAATGTTCCTCTATTTCCAACAACAATTCATAGCCTGGAGTGCCTTAACAGCTTCTCTTCAAGGCTGTACTTTTTAATGAACTACAAAATGCTAATTATTAACAGGCCTACAGTAGGTTCTGTAGAGAGTCTAATCGTCCCAATAAGAAGCAGATGGAACAGACATTAACTTCAGAAAAAAAATATCTCTGTATACATTTTCTTAAGCAAGATTATTGCTATCCTAAATATTCTCTTTTCCCACCAACTCCTACCCTTCCTTCAAACTTCCCACTTTCTACATAATAAAGCAGCTTTCCTTATAGTAACTATCTTATAGGCAATGCATATTTCGGTGATGGGTGTCATGGCTTCTGCTTCAATTCACTGTTGAGACACGATGATTTAAAACACAAACCTCTAAGAGACTGTCCCCAACCAACGCCACAAGTAACTGGTGGCCATTCTGCTCTCGCACCAGGGCTGCGTTCTCCGACGCATACATGCACGTGAAGTCAAACATGGCCACATCTGGCTGGCCGTAGTGATTGATGGCAAAGTCCAGTGATGGCAGCTGCTGATTAGTGGAGAAGTCAGCTGCTTCCCTGGCATAGTTTAGCAGAGCCTCCTGGTCCACATTCTCCCGTGAGAGTAATAACTCTGTATCAGCATAATCCTGCCAAAAAAGAAAAAATTAAAAGTACTCAGAAGCGCAAGTTTATTTTAAGACTGGTATATACAATAGTTGGCATTAAAACTCCTACAAATCCACTGATACAAGTTTGCCCTCTAATTTCTTTCATTCCTGTCTGTGTTTATGCTTCCAAAAGAAAGTTTGTGTATCTTTTATTGCAAAAAGTAATCAGTCCTACTAGCATTTCTGACTGTGAAAGGGCTAAGAAACTTCTGAGTATTTCTCTTCATGTGCTTCAAACAGAAGCACAAACAAGACCCCAGTCCTTATTTATTCATTTGTGGCCAAACTACTTTTAAATCAGCTTCTGTCAGAATTAGGTATATTTGCAATATTTTCTTCACTCCCTACTGTTTCATTCCCCTAAAATGAGGGAAGCTCAGCTATGCTACCAAAGGTTCTTTAAGTATATTTTATCTTAACATGAAAAAAAACCCCAAATCTACAAAGGAATACAAATTTGGAGAGTATTGATCTTGTAACACTCTTCTGATGGCCCAAAATACGTCAGAGAAGGGCATTAACCACATATAATCATGGTATAAAATGTGCCCACATAAAAACATTCCATGGTGAAAGAAAAGAGTGCTTCCCTTCTTTCAGCATACTGAAAGCAAATTGTACCAAAATCTTAGTTTATAGAGGGCATAGGAGAAGTTAATACCCACATGCCGTATCACTCCTTTTTCCAGCAAGCTCTGTTTTTTGGCAGTCATGACAAAGTAGTGTGTATCATCTTTGTAGTAGACAATGTTCTCCAGGTCAATACCTTGTGACAGAACAAAAGACGTTGTAGTGAAAGAACAAGTTACATGTTATGTGTAACGCAAGAGCTCTATTGGAAGAAAGTAAATTGAAACTACATGGTTAGAAAGCCTTAGAGAGAGAATGCCAAGCAGCTTTCTCCCATGCTTTTGATGACTTTAAAATATGAATCTTCAACAAAACCACAAACAGCACATTTCACCTGCATATAGCTAACTCATTTAAAAAATATATTTACCATCACTCTAAGGTTTGCATTCAGATGCAGGAAACTGTACTCAGGATTCAGACTTTTCCTACTTAGGTCTCAGGTTTCCTGAAAACCTTCAGAGGAATAAGTTCTCCACGTCTGGACAAAAATGACACATATCTGAATGACACACCCTGCTTTGTACAGCTGTATAGAACAGCTGTAAAAATGGGGAAGTCAGACTTCAAAGAGAGATAGCAATGACCAACTTCCTTGCACAAGATGTTCATTTATTGATGAAACATGATACCTGAGTTACAAAGTTGTAATAATAAAGACAAACAATTTTCACTGGAAATCTGGCAATTGCTGGCAAACCTGTGGCTTCTCGTAGATCCTGGAAGAACTTCTGGTTGAATATGAAGGCCACACCACTGATCTCTTCTACTTTGGCTTCAGCTGTGGTGTTGCGATTGATGAAGTTTGCTGTGATAGCAATTGCTAGTTTACCACGGAACTCTTTTCGGCGAAACCCTGCAGGAAGGATAAAGTAGTGACACTGAAAAACAGAGCACCCCTTCAGAGAAGGCTCAGCATGCCATAGACAGGTGCCCTCACAAAATAAAGACAGAATGGATACGATGAATTACAAACCGCTCCGCAGAGAAAGCAACAATTGCTTTATCAGGAAAATAAAAGCTCTTGTTTAGGGCAAAAGCTCCCCTCGCTGTCTTATCTCTTCCAAAAATTGCAACTTACATCAAAAATATTAAGATAGAATTCTCTACTACGCAGAATAATATTCATCACTTCAATTCCTACTCTCAAAAGTAAGAGCTACAACAGTACTCAACTAAAGAAAAAATATAGGAAAATGTATCCAGGTCAAAACACTTAATTCTATTAAGAAGAGGAAGAAGAAGAGGAGGAAAAAGAAAACCACGTGTCTTTGATACAAATGGATTTTTACATGGACTTTTAATCTCCCCTTTCACTAGTCAAATGTCTTCCCAGATTTTGATTGGGATGTTAAAGGCCATTTCTGTTCTAACTGACTTAAATTCTATTTGAAAGTGAATTACGGACACACCATTACCTTCTAAGGTGTTCCTCCTGCCATCCCCTCCAATGATGACTTCAAACTCATACTCGGATACTGGATGGGTTTTTGGGTGGACCAATGCACGCCAACCTATTCCTGTTGATAAACTCCAAGTTAACGACAATATAAACAGTACTTATAATAGAAAAAATATGTAAACCCACTCCTTACTATGCATATTCCCTTCCTCACATGGCCAGTAATGATACAGTGCAGGACAGCTATATTGTTGACAGAGCTATTGCTGACTTGCACAGCCATTCTGTGTGAATCGGAGGCAGAGACAAAAATCCCCTGGTAAAACCCCCCTTACTATCACCTTTAAGGATTACTGCAACCTTTCTAGATTCTCTGCTACCTATTCAGTTAATAGGAAGCCAAAAAACAAGCCACCACCTCTCATGGCAATCAGAGAACAGGTTTCACAAAGATATAAAAAGCACAATGATCATTCTAAATATCTTCAGTGAATGCAAGGAAAGGTGTTATTTTAAAAAGGTATCTTTTAAGTGTAATAGGCTTAAATATTTTAGGAGCAATTACAATACACTGTGTCATGCTCTATTTCTGTGTAGTACTTCAGGTGGTTTTCTTTTATACGGCAACTAATTTGGATTTGTAAATAGAATAAATCCTACTAAAAATTCAAGCAAAAGTGTATTAATAATTACTCTCGTTAATGGATCATGAGGAAAGGACCTAGTCATAAGTAAGCAGCATTAAAGAGCAGGAGTCTGTATCCTACCATAATTTCCCCTTTCTCTACTACCCATTTCAGTGCTACTTGCTTTCATTCTCCTGATCCTCCGGAGGGTAAACGAGCCCCTGAAATTCCACATTGACATGGATCTCTATTCCCAAGATCAAGGCAACCTTCAAAAGGATAAGCTGGAGTTGACGGATACCTGCAAAAAAGCAGATTATAAAGAAATAGAAGAAAAAGAAAAGAGCACAAGTGCCCACATGTCTGTTTGACATTACTGATAAACTGATTTAAAGGTCAGCTGCTACTTTCTTTTTCCAACACTGTGTTCCCAACACTTCATCCAGGCAGCATTGACGTGTAATATCACGGCCCACCAAGAAACTTCTCTATAGCTGAAAGTCCAGCCCTTTTCAAAGAATAAAAAGTAAGTAATTTTTTTATGTTTCAGCCCCCAAATTAGCAACAAGGGAAACAACCACAACATGCACTACAGGAGAGGGAGGGAAGAAAGCACAAGCAGGACTGCCCTTTTGTCACAGATGACAACCTGCGATTTGATCAGCCAAGCTGTGATGCTACTGCACATTCACCCTAACACCTTTGGGTTAGTGAGGGCACGGTAAGCTCTGAAGTTCCTCACCATCTCTTTCCTCTTCAGTTAATGTAGGTAGCAGGTATGAAAATGACAGCATGCTAACTCTATTAATTTGAAGGAAGACACCTTACTGTCATGTTACAGACACTGAAATGAAAAAATGTTCCACCTAAACGCTAAATTTCAGTTGTGCTCAGATACGAAAGAAGACAACAAGCATAAAGTACTGGAAGAATAAAAATGACAAGAAATTGGAGGGGGGAAAAAAATCTGCAAGACTGACATGCCAAAGATCTTCTAGTTTTGCCATTTATTGCCAAGGGGAAAAAAAAAAGCCAGTTTTCGCTTTGGACAAGAAGCCAAGTCTTATCTACTATTTTTATGCCACTTTATTCTTCCCACTTATGTCCAGTGGAGAACACAGACTAGTGGGCAAAACCTAGCCCAAACCACACCAACCATGTCCAATAAATTTTTGGGGAAAAAAAACAACACAAAAACCCCCTGAAAAATAACTATTTCTGCTCCACCTAAACATTAAGGTTTCAAAGAAGACTGATTTCTCAGAATTGAGAATCATCAAAATTGTTCTCAATTTTAATATGTAAACCTCCATTTAATCAAAACCCATTCATATGCTGACATCGTTCTTGAAAATAGCTTCATCACTATTCCAAAAATTAACAAAGCCAAAATTGTTCCTCCTTCTTCTGGATCAACATTCCCAAGAATGTTCAAGAGCATTCCATAGTTGTTCTCTTTTACAAGTTGCTTATAATGCTCAAGAGTAATAGAATAATGTAGCAGCTGCAGGAATGTAACAGCAAAAATATGAAAATTATCCATTAAAAAAAAACCAAAACAAAAAAACCTCCAAATTTAAATGTACTTTACAGTTTAGGCAAGTGATGTGCCTTGGAAAGTAATAGGTGTAAAAGATGATAGCTATATATTGCATGTCTGATAACCTCCTGGCACAGTGTATTTCTTTCACACCTAGGTCTAGCCCGAAATGCACTGTGCAAAAGTAATGCTGAGTTGTACCATCAGGACTTGAGAGCAGTGACTGGTGAAGGCTGTATTTTAATGAGTTCACCCTTACCCACCCTTCCCCTGTGAAGAACAAGCGCTGCTGTGTCTAGCAGCAGCTGTACTTACTGATATGGTCTATGGATCCTGCACAGAATTTGCCGTAAAACTTTTTGGCGCCAAGACCCCTCAAGTCGTGTATGGTGAATGGCCACAAATGCAGCACATTATTGCGGGAAAAGGCATCCCTCTTTTCTATGACCACCACCTTGGCTCCTAGGAATGACAGGTCGATGGCTGTACGAAGGCCACAGGGTCCAGCCCCAATTATCAGACACTGCAAAACAACCAGCACATAGTAACTTTACAGTCCTAAGAGGAAAAAGATACTTTTACCACAGCTTCCAAGCACCCCACGGCTCTTTGGAGTAAGTGCTCTTTGTCTGCAACATAAGCTGAAATTTCAGATCAGTCTTTCTGTTGTTACCCACCATGCTCTGCCACTGGTATGTTAAAGCAGCTACTGCAACCTGAAAACAAAGCGTATCAGAGAGCAGTAAAAAGTTAGAGAAGCAGGCAAGTCACCTGTCTCTTTTAAACTCTTGTTATAAGAAGAGATGTCAAGGTGTACTCTCCAAGCTACATAAGCACCTGGTGAACAGCAATATTTCTGAAGGCTTCTCCCCCTCATTCCACCCACGTGGGCTTTTTTCTTAAAGAAAAGGTGATGTAGTGTTTTCCTCTCATCTTCCAAAGCCTGAGCTGGTATGTCTTGAGAAAATCTTCAGTAACACCAAAAATTTCTTCTCATCACTGAGTAGCATAGCAATGGCTAAGGCAGATAAATACAAGAGATGCTAGGTCATTTAGAGGAGCACAGGCAGCAGTCAAGTCAGCGCGCTCTAACTTAGGCTTATGCTGGGCTTTCTACTATTGCAGCAAAGGAAACTTCAGGAAAGTAAATAATGTACATACAAACTTCGTGTGACTAGACAGCTTTTATCAAAATATGTTTTCTCCAACTTGACCTTTGTCATATCAAAAGCCTTTTATCTTCTCATATCTTTTTTCCACTCTACTCAGAAACACTATCAGAGGCTAATAAACAACTTGCAAATGTAAAATATCTGCATATCTAGTGTTGAAAGTACTTTCAGAGAAACAAATGATACCGGAAGACCATTTCTTTTAAGATTAAAACAAGAAGATAAACAGTTGTCACTTTTTACCCACAGAAACTGAGCTCCACAAAGAAAGCTGGCATGGTTACGTGCATTTACAGGAATATAGTACACAGACCATTTTGTCATATCATTGCACTTTGATTTCTATGGAGTATAAAGCAGACCCACTGAATAAAGACCTTGGTACAGTGGTGACTAGTGCTGCCATGTGAGTGTTTTCCAGATCCTTACATACCCTTGTGGCTGGAAAACAAAGTCCTTTAAGAAATTCTTAAGTATGCTAAAACTTAATTAGAATGCAACCTTCTGATAAACAGCATATTCTAAAGCAAAACTTTTTTTCTTTGGTCATCTCCATACGCCAATTTTTACAAGTCGCCACATTTTCACCAGTTATTCACTGGGGCATAAATTCTGGAAACGATGTGAAACTGCAAATATAAGGCCTGAATGATGAATGGAACAGTGCAAGTTACAGCAGTGATGACATAACAACTGACACACAAATTCAGAGTAAAACTACTGTATAAGACAAGAAGTCACATAAATCTGAGGGCAGAGATCCAAGTCCAGGGGAAAGGGAAGGGAAGAGTAACGGCACTGCTTCTTTAGTAGCTTCAGGAACTTGAGGGCATATGGGAGAAAAAGCAAGCCCAACCACTGAGCTAATAAATTCCAAAATAGACTTGCATATTGAACAGATGTCTAACTTGTTGTTTGTTAAAAGGGATAATCAATTAGGATCCAATATATTTTTCCAATTTAATATTGTTTTCTTTGTGGATAAGTAGAACTCTCAAACACCACTTAGTCTTTCTTTTCTTAAACTTGTAAGAAAATTAGCTGACCATATCATGTTTATTCAGGTAACAATTTTGCTGATCTGACAACTACAATCTTCAAAGAGACTGGATTCAATAAGCAACAAGGCCCCACTGAGTGGTGTGACTCATTCTTCGACAACTTTCCCCATATAAAATAGTTATGATAGAGTAAACAACAGCAAAAGAATGGTACTAAAATCAGACTATTCAAACTCAGGTTTATGCAATCAAATTATAAATTTATTGCCTGTAATTTTGTCGTAGAAATGTAGAAACATTTTTTCTCTACAACCTTCCCTCCTGCCCCCAAACAAGGATGTGGCTAACAATATCTAGGTTATGTTTAAGACTCTAGATATTCTGGATGTGAAATAGATACTCAGTGAAGTAACTAATGGCCAAAGTTGCCTTTTTTTTCCCCATCGCAAAAATATTAAATTATCTTGTTATAAAGCACAGTGAGTTTTAAGCACAATTACAAACTGTAGAAAAGATTCTGCTCCCTTTTCTGCCTTTAACACTTCTTCCAGTGTGAGATGTCTCCTAGAAACCTGCCTTCTGGTACTCTCACAGGCAGCAGTAACTACACGAGATGCCAAGTACAGCCAAGTAAATAAAGGCAGCTACTGCTGCTCCTCGTTCCCTTTGCCCTCAATGACCCCAAGAAACTGCTGCAATTCCATGCACTAAAGCTGTCTCACCCCTCAGAAACACTTCTTGCTCAAGATCTTTCAGATAGATTATATTAAGTTTTCAGTAACAACACCATGGCAACAGAACACTAAACACAAACTGGAATCCTGTATTCTCTGTATAACCAATGAAGAGAGAGCACAATTTGTAACTATTTACATCTGAACAAGCTATCACATCCAAGTCTTGCTTTCATGAATGCTGATTATCTGAATTTGGGTTAACCTGGATGCTGGCCATGTGATGCACTGACTTCCTAACTGCTGCCAACTCCAGTCACAGCACTGCACCCCTGACCAATTTTTTAACGGGCAAGTAAGAGTTACGCTACAGAAGATGAGAACTTCAAAACTGGTACATGTTCAAGTGTCTAGCAACTGAAATTACCAAAGAAATGACTGACTTCTGTAATGATAACATGGCTAAACCCCTAATCTTTATTTTAAATTCTATCATCTCCACATGCACACTTAAAATTTCTGTACTTTTTAAATCAGTGTTTGCAAACTACATTAAACATTAGGAATATAAAACTAAGTGAGATGGGAAACATCAAATCAAACGTGATTCAGTCCTCGAAAGGCCTCTACTTTGAATAGTTAATCTCTTTGAGATTATTACATATAAATACTTAATGGCAGATGCTATTAGGATAAGAAATAAGTAATTAACAGAAACATATACAAAAATATAAAAAGAATACATGTATTTTATAATTTCTTTACATGAAAAATTTCAACAAATTTTTAAAGTATAGCCATACAAAATTTCAATAAATGTTACATGTATAGCCATACAAAAAACATTTCTCATCACAGGTAGATACTCTTTAAGACATACTAACAAAAAGAAAATTTAACTAAATTTCACTTTCTCTCAGCTACTACTTCCACTACTCAAAATGGCATGAATAACAAAACCAAAGTCCCGTATCTTTCTGGGCTGTAGCAAAGGACATGTCACCTTTAATTTATTCACCATCCACCCGTTTCACTTGTGTTTCTATATAGCTTCTTAGAAATACTGACAAATTACTCTCTGGCTTGCCTCCGCTCCCATTCCTCTTTTCATAGCATCATAGAATGGTTTGGGTTGAGAGGGTCCTTCCAGATTATCTAGTTCCAACCCCCCTGCCATAAGCAGGGACACCTCCCACTAAACCAGGTTGCTCAAAGCCCCATCCAGCCTGGCCTTGAACACTTCCAGGGATGGGGCCTCCACAACTTCTCTGGGCAATCTCCCAGTGTTTCACCATCCTCACAGTACAGAACTCCTTCCTAATATCTAATCTAAATCTACCCTCTTCCAGTTTAAAACCACTACCCCTCATCCTATCACTACACTCCCTGATAAAGAGTCTTCCCCATCTTTCCTGTAGGCCCCCTTTAAGTACTGAAAGACTTAAGGTCTCCCCAGAGTCTTCTCTTCTCCAGGCTGATCAACACCAGCTCTGTCTGCCTGTCTTCATAGGAGAGGTGCTCCAGTCCTCTGATCACCTTCGTGGCCCTCCTCTAGACTCACTCCAACAGGTTCATGTCCTTCTTACGCTGGGGGCTGCAGAGCTGGACACGCTATTCCAGGTGGGGTCTCACAAGAGCAGAGTAAAGGGTCAGAATCACCTCCCTCGAACTACCGGCCACGCTTCTTTTGATGCAGCCCAGGATGCGGCTGGCTTTCTGGGCTGTAAGTGCACATTGCCAGCTCGTGTTGAGCTTCTCATCAACCAATACTCCCAAGTCCCTCTCCTCAGGGCTGCTCTCAATCCATTCTCCGCCCAGCCTATGTGTGTGCTGGGGAGTCGCCCAACCCACATGCAGGACCTTGCACTTGGCCTTGTTGAATTTGGCACAGGAGTAAGTCCTTCCCTTTCCTCTAGTAAAGATCAGTTCAGCGTGATCACCAACATGTCCACCACGATCATTTTCCCCTCTCAGCCCTCTGGTCCTTCACACCAACACGAGAAAGTTCTGACGTTTCTCTCTCATCATTAAATAAGGAAGAGTCATGCATGACCGCATGACCCCATGACCCTCTGTTTATCTCACCACCACCTCATCTCCAAGATCACCGCATTCCCCTTCTACAATCACTCTCTTGATCCCATTTCTCCAGTTCCATCCTGTACTCTGTCCAGTTTGCCTTTGGTGCATGAAACAGGCTAAGCTTTTGGACCATACAAAATCTTTAGCAAACTCTTTAGTCAAACATCACTCCCAATATGGTTTACCCTTTTTACCCACTTTTCAACTGCACTTGAAGAGATGTTCTATAGACAGTTGGCTACATGTATTTCTTGAGAGTGTGTCCTTTTCTGATTTCTTTAATGACTCATTACTCCCCTATGTCTCCATCTATACTTTCAGAGCTCCATCTGAAGGACTTCCCTCATTTCTCCCACTCCTCTCACTGCCAACTTCCTCAGGGTTGTACCCATCACCTCTTTACCATCTTCCTCTACAATCTGCCTTTGCAGGACCTCATTCACAGGCACTGGTTCAATCAGCATGTCAGTGCTATAGTGTCACAGAATTTTTCCAACTCATAGTTGACTACATTTTGTCCAAGCTAAAATCTCTATCTCTCTGACATCTCCTCATGACTGGCTAATTGTCATTTCAAGCCCAACATGATAAAATGGAGCTCTAATGTCCTTCTAAGAACTCACCTCACCACTTACCTCCCTTCTAGATAAGCATCACAATCAATTTACTGAATGTTTTTCATAGCTGGATGTCAGCCTCTGCTCATATCTATTTTTTTGTATGTCCTCATAATCAAGCACATCAAAGTCATACACCTGTGCTTCCATTAGATCTCTTCTTTCATGTTGCATCTCTGTAATCAATGCAACCTTTTCTTCAGTGTTAACAAATACAATCTTACCCACTATGATATATTCAGGGCCCAGATGCAAAATCTTTAATCTATTACTTCAAATAAGTTAAAATACCTCTACATTCTTCCACAGCTTGATCAATCTCTTTCTCATTGAAATGTAAGTCACCTGTCTTCATTTGACAGCCTTCAACACCCCATTTCAGTTCTACCCATCATGTTTCATTCAAAATAAGACCAATTCCTAAATCCCATGAATGCAGAGCAGCAGTTGAGTTTTCAGAAAAACAATTTTGAATTTTCCTCTGTGATTTTTCTTCCATAGTACTTGGAAGGTTTATTCCTAAATATACACACAAAATCACTACAGTTATCTTTCTGTAAGTCCTTCCTTTCTTATGCTGCCTGAAAAATATAAACGGTAACAGTGGTTGCATTTTGGAGTGTAGAAGCTAGTGGCCACCATGATGAACATCACTGCCCAATTGTTTTATTGTTTTCCAAGTTAATCTATATGCACCTGCTATCTATAATCTGATATATCAATTGTAAACTTTTTGAGGAAAGCATTACCTTTACAAAAACTAGGACAAGTGGACCTTGGTCCATTAGTAATGTTTCCAAGTGTTATTCTAGTAATTAATTACAAATGCCACCATCCATATGAAAACAGCCATTGGAAAGTGATACAGAATAAACAATCAATAACCTACCATAACTTTCTAATATCTAGTTGAGAATGAAACTTCAGTCCACAGACCTGAAAAGACTGACATATCCTAAATAGGATATATTTCCCTCTCAGTTCTCTATTGAGGAATTAGTCATTAATTCCTCCTATTAAGATACCTCCTTCTCCCAAGAGGTGAATATTGAAGAGCAGAAGCAGCATCTATTGTCCTCGATGAAGGAAGACATAATCCTGTTCTAATTTTATGATGTTCTGCACTATCTTCCTTTTTTTAAAAAGGAAGAGCATACGATTGCTTGCAAAAATAACCTATTCAATGAATAATATAAAGCACTGCTTTCAGCAACTACAAAACAAATAAATGTATATGCTGTACAGTCCAACAAGGGTACAGCACATACATTAGCTCACATTAATTCAGGTTAAAAAATCCGGGGGGTGGGGGGGTGTAAAAGCAGGAATTCTTGCAGTAAATACCACACATACCAACATTTTAAAAGGAATTTGTATGAGTTTTCATAGCATTTTTTTTCTCTGAACCTGGAATATAAGTGATTACTTTCTAAATAATAGTAATTAGACTATTTTGCCAAATTGGCAAGAAAATTCACTTTTCTTGACTCATGAGAATTTTCAAATTAAAACTGGAAACTTCCATACATATTTTTCATCTAGACTCCAACAGCAATTTCATGTCCCTGTTACCATTTAGCAAAAAACGTAAAAAAAAGCTTACCAAGATTAAAGGTTTACCAATTAAGATTTTCTAACCCATCTATAGTATTGATGCCACAAAAACATAAAAAACAGAAACTCGCAGGATACTTCTCCTAAATAAATTACAAATATTCTTGTCATTCCCAAGAATTTCCACTTAGCTTCTCCTATTCAGGTGAGCCGTCAAACTTGGTAGTAGCAAATGCAATTTTTGACTGAGAGTCAAATGCTAACAAACTGAGACTATATTATAAATAATACGTGTGAGAACATTCCTAAGTATTCCCTGGGCTTATACTGATACCAGGCAAATACCTCTCTACATCAAGATATTTCTGTTGTTTATTCCACAGACAAATTGGGTTAGAGTTGTCTTGATCACCATGGATAAATCTCTTACCTTCGTGTTGGCGCATGCTTTCCCCTTCTTATAATCCTTATGGCTGCCTCTTTTATCCAATTTGGCCCATAAGGCTTTGGCTTTCCAGTAATTTAGCTTGGACTTGAGTTTGTGATAGAAAGAACGATAGTCCTTGGGCTTTAGTTCTAGGTAGTCACAGAGCTCTTGGAAAGCCTTGAGAGTCCCTTTGCAGGTTGAAGCCTGGACAAATCTGTCAAAGAGAATGTGAGCCTGGTTCACCTTCTCATTCTTACTTTCCTCCATGCTTCACACTTCGCAGCTGCCCTCGCGGGCAGCTGTTCTCTTCCAGTCTGCCAGACTTCCTGATGTTGCTCTCCTGAGCCACTTTCACCTCTGGCTTACAGGCATTATTAACCTATAAAATAAAAAGAAGAAAATATAACTGAGCTTGCTCTTTTTTCTTTCTTTCGCACCCTCCCGCCCCCCAAATCTTCTCTAAACCTGATGAACTGAGAGCAGAGATTCTCAGTAACTAATAAAGCATCACTCCTAAATAAGTCAACCAAGCAATACCCTGAGGAGTCCTGCCCAAGTTGACTGAATGAGAGCCTTCCAAAGCTCACTGAACCTCACTGCAGACAGCAGGACATCTCACCTCTCTTAAATTACAAAATACTTTACCTGAGCCAGTCCCTAGCCAGCTTTATCAAAACTCATTTCATGCAAACAGAAGAAGTTGCAAGTAAACTGGCAGATGTTATGTGATGTTTGGAAGTAGGCAGATTTAAAAAAAAAATATAATAGATTTACTAATGTAGCAGTCACTCTGATAACCACATCACTGTAGTAACACCACCACACCAATGGTTATGCGCTGGTCCTAAAAACACTACTACCACAGAGTACTTTAGAAGTCGGTATTCCACCAGTAAATAAGTTTTGGTACCTTCATTCTAAAAGGACATGCGTCTTTGCTCATGATAAATAGAGAAGAGGGAAGAGGATGGCATAGCGCCAGCTGTTATCTGTCAAGAGTCCTGGTAAACACTGCTTTTGTACAGTGACATAGCAAACCCAGCAATGGCTACTGCATTCCTAGAAAGAAGTTAAACCTGCTAATAGCAATCAAATGCTTAAGAAAGATGTCAAGGCTGAAAAAAAATACCTGTCTGTGTTGCATCTAACAGTATAAACATTTGCCTTACCTAGACTCTATGCACATATTCCTATCGGTAAGCAAGCAGCGTAAGAGGCGAATGTGGCTGATGCATGATCCTCCTGAGATTCTCACAGTAGTTCCTCTATTCCGTGGTTTTCAACTTCTTTTGGTGTGCAGGTCCCTATAAAATGTTAGGTGGTAGCTGGCGTCCTAAGCAGATTAAATACACTAACAGGAGGTCTGCTACTCTTAGTTGCTTTTCTGGGATACCTCAGGAACAGCCTGCAGACCTACAGAATGAATTGTTTGTGTCACAAATAGCAGATTTTGTTTAAAGAATAGGTATTTTCTCTCCCCCTCTCTCTTTCTTTCATATATAATAAATCTTTCTCTTTATTTTATACATAATACTAAGTACATACATGTAATAGATTGCTCTCTAAGAAAGACTAGTTCTGTTTGTCTTCAGACATGAGGGCAGCATGGGAACATATGCAGCAAAGGGTATTAAGGTAAAAAAGGAAATATGTGGACTCGGATAAAACCTTTTAGATTCTCACCAGCTCTTTTCCTGCTTCCAGCAGACAGGAAGCCAAACCAAACATTACAGCTCATGTCTCTTCCCCTCCCATATGACAGCTCTGCAGTTTATTTGGGCACTCTTGCATTTCACCCTAACATTGTATTTATCGCTTACATTTAGAAATAGCAAAGGAGACCTGGAAACCTTTATACCCAGCCACAAACTGTTTATTATTAAAAAGAAAAGTAAGGTTTCCTACAGTAGCCACAGTATAACAATGAGTTATACCGGAGAATGTGATTCTGACTTTATTAGGACAACTGCCTTAGAGGACTCAGTACATATGAAGCTGTTTTTCTAACTGGCTGATAGTGATGCTATGTCCATATCTGTACTGCTCACTAAGCAGGATGGAACTAACTGCTTTCCTTATTTTTAATTTTAACTTCACTGTTCTGAAGCTGGAAACATGCTCCAGGCTTGCATCTCAGGCTATCTACTGCACTACTGCAGAGGTCTAAGACACTGTGCTTTAAGGCTCTCTCCTCTTCTGTTCTCAAGAAGAATGTTATAGAGTGCCAACATAGCACCTCTCATGCTGAAGGAGTAATTTCAGTGCATCTGTGTAATACAGATACAATAAAATACCTCCAATCTAAAGCCATATGCCTCATTAATCAGCACAATGTTGCAAGTTGAATACTATTTTGTGTATGTTTCCTCCACCTCTTGCACCCCACTTTACGGCCCAAACACTCACTTTACACCAGCGCTTCAGGTGACTGACACTTCCTAAGAAAAAACAATAGAAGTTATATGACCTAAATACAGTGGAGTGGAAATTTAAGTCTGTTAGTCCACAATCCATTACTGATACATCCAGATCTAAGGACAACATAGGTTTTATTTTTTACTCTCACTTCTGTGGTACCCTTTCACCACAGGAGTGAAGCAGCACTGGTTCTGCACTGCTCAGGGAGATCCAGAAGTTAAAATCCAACCTACTTTCACTCTAGAAACTTAATGCTTTGTGTTCAAGGTTTGCCAAGCCAGGAGACAAACCTGCAAAAGCAGGTCATTTTACGCAGTGCAACCCGAGCGGCAAGTTAACATAGCAGTTGTGGTGACATCCCATTTCATGCAGGCTGTGAAGTCAGTTATGCCCACAGGTTAAATCAGAAGGCTTCAGATCCTGCAATCAGTCACTCCCTAGAACTCTGCATTCTTGATGCAAACACCTAAAGCCCTTGGAACCTGCGAGGAAGACGTCAGAGAACATGGAAATTACAGGAAGTAAGCAAGGGCAGGCAAGAATTACTTGCCAGGTTTCCAGGGTATTTGTATGCCTTGTTGGCTATTCTGCAAGTCTGCAGTGTCCTGCATGTTTTGTCTCGAGGCAGCTGATTGCTGACTCAGAAGCTCTGTAAATTCCTTGGCTGGAGTGTTGGGAAAGAAAGACAAAGCCCATGAAAAAAATGCATACAAGAACAGTGTTCGTGTTGCTATTTACAATAATAGTATGAAGTTGTCACTGACTCATGACTGCACGTACACTCAGGATCTCCAGCGCTTGCCCGAGACAAAAGAAACCAATGAAAAACAGAGACACAGGCAATGAATAATTCCAGGTGGTGGTTCCTTCCCACAGTCACTGTGGATGCAGGAATATGAGTATTTTACCAAATACATATACGAGAAAGAAAGTCCAATGCCCTACTTCTGTCAAATGCAAGAGATAGGAAGAGATTTTGCCAGTGATACACACAATGAATTTGGTTGTACAAACTCAAGTTCCTGCAGAAAGTGTTGCAAATGGAGGGCTCCTATATTCCAGGCAAATAACCCCCCATTATAGGAGTCACCCCCCCTACATTTTCCAACCTGATTTTGTTAAAAGTGCTCATTCAACTAATGACTTGAGAATGGAAAAATAAAATATTATGGGAATGTATTTTGCAGCATTCTTCTCCATTTTTCCCCAGTAGAAACTACTGAGTTAATTCCATCTAAATTCACAGCTTGTTCTGTCTAGCTTAAAACAGCACTGTGTGAATAAAACATTTACCAAAGTAACTGCCCAGCTCCACTTCAGAATGCTGAGTTTCTCCGAGCACAATGTAAATGCTTTCTTGCACTTTGGTTATTTCACAGCCAAGCAAACACCACAGATGCACCCTTGACAGGCAAATCTCTGAGAAGTCAGAGATCAACAAACTTCAGTAGAACCATATGGAATCTGAAAGCAAGTCAGTCCATCAATCATAAAACCACTGATAGCTCCAATAGCTGCGATTTCCATTGATTTCATCCTTTCCCCAGAATTTCCAGTATCCCAGCAACATTCCCTATGCCCTTGCCTCCCTTTCGTGGCCCCTCAGCTTCTGCCTGAGCGAGACTCAGTAACACGCTCTGGAAACTCTGAGATTACTGCAGTACCTCGGCAGCCAGTACACACTTGCAACTTGGCTAGCAAAAGCCTAAGCACAGATTATTGTTAAGCTTCTGCCGCAGACAGTGGGGACACCTATTTTTGTCTCTCTCCTCCACCCAGCCTCCAGTTTTCTTGCAGGAAACCAATTACCTTTGAGACTTTCATTCCCCATCTGGATGGGGAAATCTGGATGAAATTGTTCAAAAGTTATTAAGGATGAACCAAAAAGCAGATGGACAAATGGCTCAATACCATAAACCTCCCTTTTTTAGGAAGCCACACTAAAAAAAGTCTTTATTCCAAACAAATGAAAAAGCTTTGTTTTCATTTCCAGGATTTGATTTATTTTACTTTTAGCTAAAACTAAAGAAATCAACTTTGCTACAATATGTTCATGAATTTATAAGTGATCATGGATATCAAAAAGTGCAGCTTTAGGGCAGTAGTAACACTGTGGAACAGATGGCAAAAAGAGGACAGTTTTGACAAAAAAAGCTAAAGCCAAAACTGGCAATTATTACAGCTCCATACTATGCAGACAAAGAATGGGAAAGCAGGAGGACAAAGGCATGGTTGTCATTGTTTGCAGCTTCCCTTTTATACCAGATGGAAAAAAGGAACGACAGCACTGTCCACAGCACGTTTTAAGGTGATATTTAGATCTGCTCCGGTTCATACAATTCAACACTCAAGCAAATATGCTGGTAAAAAGACTTTTGTGTTTTAATACACTTATCAAACCTGATTTAGTTAACTTCTGCCCACCGTATGGGACTGCGTCTTTTGGGTCTCCTCCTCTTTCCTGTCTACCCTCTCTTCCAAACTGTAACAAAAGTGGGAGAAAGATCAAATATGAACTTGGTTGCAAATACAAAAACCCATTCTTCAGGAGATGATCAAAGCACATATACAAAGAGTTCATAGAATTTGCACATCAAGAATAACTTGATCCAATAATGATTTGAGAAAAAATGCAAATTATATCCAAGAACATACAAATACAGAAGCAGTTACAGGTAATATTTTGTTTCCCAAACTCATATCAAGATACTGAAGAAAAATGTGTACATTGTTTATTACTAACCATTTCTTAAGTGCCACAACATGAGTACCAAAACCACTAGACCTAAAACCTTTTATCTATATGAATTCAGCAAACATACTGTTCTGTTGCTCCGTCATATACAACTAACAGCACAGTCCCTACACTGAGTGAACACCAACATAAAGAAAGAGACCAAGAAACAGATCATTTCTCTCCTTTGAAAGAAAAAAAGGAAATTGCACCAAGGAAGAGGCAGCTGCCCCCTTATAAGATGAAGGGAATAGTAGGCCATCTAGATAGCTGTCATATTCTAAGGCAAACTTAGAAGTTTGCTTACAAGAAACAAGAACTGCTAGCTTAAATACCTGACACAGCCACATACTAGGGAGATCCCTCATAGCACAAATCTTCACATCGAGCAAGCAGTAACCAACGCAGTGATCCTTTCTCACCTAGGACCAACTCACCAGCTGTGTGGTTTTTATGTCTTAGAACTGTCATCATGCTGTATATAGAGAACCACACGGTACTCTACATGTGCGGCAAAACAAAATCTATTTGTCAAAGAAGTAAATGTACTTTCATTCCAATGTTAAAATGTACTACATCCCACTAGAATCAAAACTCTCACAGCAAACTTTTTGGAGCATGGCCATTAATGCAGCAACACTTCCCTTTACAGGCCTCCCAAACCCAACTCACACACAACAGCAAAGGCTCCATTTGTTATCTGGGTGGTGAAATCCATGCACCTCCCACAAATCCTCCTGCGAAAACGCAAATCCTCAAAACCCAAATCTAGTTGTTTCAATATAGGGAGCCCTCAGTCTACAAGCATTTCCCATAAGGACTGTACCCAACACCTGCAGGCAGTCAGACCGTGGGTATTTTCTGGTGAGCAATACACATCCCACTTCCAAGTTAAGTGTACAATCACTTCACACAAGGTGAAGGTGACTCCACTGTCAGGCTGAAGTGCGTAGAGGCTTCTCACTCCACCACTTAACAGGACAAGGTTGAATGTCATTCCCTTATTTGAACTGCTTCGAAGCTCTTCCTGATGTTACATTTCAACACAGAAACTCATCCTAAAGTTAGTTCCCACCCACTTTTACAAGCTGGACTTCCCCAGAGTTCTTCAAACATTATACAATAACCTGAGAAAAGCTCCTATATAAAAATAAAAGCCCTCTAAAAAATGACTGGAGTAACACTTTCACAAAACTTTACTCCTCTGACTTCAAATGGGGATAAAACAAATCAGTCGCCATAGCACAGCAAGACATCAGCTTTTGACATCATACAGGACATGGATTTATCCATCTTTTCAGAGCCAACATGCCATGTCACAAGAAAAGGAGGTTTTCAGAAAAGCTTTACTGAACATTAGAGAACAAGAACATTGTTCTGACCCAATTAGAAATTTTGAGCAGAACAAAGACTGGAGGCTACAAACACACTATAATGACCTCTACAGCCCAGTGAGCCAAGTCCTCTGAGGCCTTCAGGCCAGCACACTGGTCAACCCAAAGCCACTCCATGACACAGTGAGAAAACAAATAGAGTCTATATTTATACTTTTTTTAAAAAAAAAAAAAAAAAGTCATAAAAGAAATTCTCTAAGGAAACTCACGTGAACACATTTTTCGAAATTTGTAAGTGAAGGTTTCTATCTGTCAGAACCTGGTACCAAAACACAGACTACAACAATCACAAAAGTTAACGCAGGAAAGATAATCAGTAAGGACAGAGAAACAGATACAACCATATGATCTGCAGGTGACAAAAAGAAAAAAATTACCGTTTTTTTAAAAAACATAAAATGGTTCATGAGATCTTAAAAAATGAGAAGGTCTAACATCTAATGTAGTATGCGCTTGCCTTCTTATTATATGCATTTGTCTCCACTTACGTGCTTCAGTTCTCCCTTTTATTACCCAACTCTGCTTTACATATGTCAAGGATTACCAGTCGCATAGGATCACAGGTTCCAAACTAAGCTGAACTTACCAAAGCCACCTTTACTGGGATCATTGAGAGAAACGTTTTAGCACCTTAGAAGCAAACTCAAAAGACTAGTCTAGTCATTTCTGCCAGTATTTATTCCAATCAAGGCAGATGGCTGCCTAGACTTTTAACTCCAAGGGTCATTCCTCAGTGGTTTGGCAAATACCACACTCTCAAAAAACAAAGAACAAATATTCCAGTTACAGACATTTAAAATGTACACAGGGAAGCAAGTTTTATTTGTGCTGCATCCAACTCTCAGCTGCTATGGGTGTGGAAAAGAGGCAGGCACTTCCTCAAAGGAAGTGGTGGAGGAGAAGGAGTTAGAAAACAGGATTAAAGATTCGTAATTCCACCCTCCACACACAGTCAACTAACTAAAGCATCACAAATTGAGTACACTACCCCGAACATTTCAAACCGATTATTTAATGGACATGTATCCTGTTTTTGCACAGGAAGACTGAATATGGAAAGCAGAGGGACTTAAAAATTCTGGAGGTTTTTTTCCTAATGCAGATCTTCCAAGACTCTTTTGGAAGCCAAGAAACCAAAGTAAACACCCATTTGAACAAGAAAGCCAATTTCTCCAACCCACAAACCACTTCGTTTAGAAGCTGTTGAACTTTAAAAACAAAATAAATCCCAAGGTTTATTCTAGGGAAAGTCCAGGAAGGGCTGGGATCATGCACCTGTGGGTACAGCCTCAGCCTTTTTAATTACCAGGTAAAACATACACGCAGAGCTCAAAAAATACCTAAGGAATTGGACCTTAAACGCAGACCTCCAGAACTGCCACCTCTGTTCCCTTAACCAGAAAGGTCCAAGCAGGAGTAGCAGATAAGGACCAACACCTTACTCACTACCTGCCACAAGCCTTCACTTGTCACTGTTAATGTAGCCAGCACATTATATTGCAGCTACCGTGTGTCCCAATCTGCTGCTGCCCGCAACCCATGCATGGACAACAGATCCAAGCTCCACCAGCAGTTCAACTCCCTCAACATGAGGGAACTGGGGTTGTTCAGCCTAGAGGAGGCTCAGGGGAGACATTATCGCTCTCTACAACTACCTGAAAGGAGGGTGTAGCGAGGTGGGGGTCAGATTTTCTCCCATGTAACAGGCAACAGAACAAGAGGAAATGGCCTCAAGTTGCACCAGGGGAGGTTTAGATTGGGTATTAGGAAAAATTTCTGCATCAAAAGAGTTGTCAAGCACTAGAACAGGCTGCCCAAGGAAGTGGTGGAGTCACTATCCCTAGAGGTATGTAAAAGACATGTAGATGCGGTGCTTAGAGAGATGGTTTAGTGGTGGACTTCACAAGGCTAGGTTAACGGTTTGTCCTGATTTGAGCGACACAGGATTAATTTCTTTTTCCATAATTTTACTTTTCAGTAAGATCTCTTCGAATGCTAGAGAAAACTGCATTTTTAGAAGGCTCTAGTGTCTGAATTTGGGAAAATATTTACTTTGCAGACAGCTATGGTATGCAGGTCTCAAGTGTTTTCAAGCTAGCTAGCGTTGCAAGGTCTCGAGGTTGAGGTGCAGGGATAAGGCAAAGCAAGACCCACGCACTTGACCCAAGCTGGCCAACAGGATTATTTCATACCATGAACATCGCATTCAATACAAATTAGGAAGTTTGCTGAGGAGTTCATTCTCTTCTATGATGGCTACAATCCTGAAAACTTCTTGCCCTGGTGCTCAACCCCTGAGCCCTTCCCTTCCTTCCAGAGCAGGAGTGCTGTCCGTTGCTGGGAGTGCACAGCTTCCTACTGATACAATTGGCTGAGTATAATCCTTGGATATTTTATATTGGCATCGGGATCAATATTGGTTCTTTAATATTAACAACATTAATTATTTACTCTTATTCTGTTAAGTCCATTCATATTTCAAGTCTCAGGTTTCCTTGTTTTTTTTCCCCAATTCCCCTTCCTGGGTAGGATGGGGTCATAGAAGAATTGTCTAAACAACAATAAATTGTTATGTGTTCTTCAAACCATAACACAGTTGAACTTGAAGATCTTAAAGCTCTTTTCCAAGCTAAACCATTCCATGATTCAAGCTTCACTGCTGCCAAGGAAAGTCCCACAGTGTGTTTATAACCACTCATGGGTGCACCCTACTCATGTAGCTCAAATCACTACACCTTCCTCTCTCCTTAATCCTTAAAAGTCAGGCACGAAAACGTGTGCTGTGTAGTCCCTCTAAAATTCCAAAACCAGAAACAGCGACGGTAAGGAACTTGATCTAGGGTAGATGCAGCAGGCTGCTTTTTGATGCTCCACAAGCCACCACAGGCCCGTAAGTCCTCCCACATTAGTCACTAAATTAGACCATAATATACAATTAAGCAATTTCATTTCATTTTTGCACAGGCAGAGTATTACACACCTCAGCAGGAGCACTACTGACTGAACAAAGTTTTGAATAGGACACAAAGCAGGATTTGAAGGGAACCAGAAAGGGACTGGTTTCCATCATGTTTTGAATTTTTTTCTTTTTTTCTTTTTTTTTTTGGAATGACTGCAGATTCAGTATAGAGCTACAGCTCATTTTCATGGCAGAACTTATTTGTCTGGACTCTTAAGGCACAGGGTTTCTAGATAACAGAAAAGATACTGAATGTGTTCAATGGACACAATGCCAAATCCCAATTCATTAGATGACAGGAAGAAAAAAAACACACACACACAAAATAATCCAATAACTTTTATTTCATAAATTAGATCATTTAATTGAGGTCTATTCCCCAGGTCCCACAAACCTCTTCTATAACCCGTCCCAGGATGAAATCCTGTAGACATGTTTTTATTCCCTGGGGGTACGTGTGTGCATGTGTGTCTGTGTGTGTCTATCCTCGCGTCTCCTCAAAGCACTCTCTTACTGTACTTACATCTCGGAGTTCTTAATTTTACAGTATCTTAAACTTAATTTAGTATTAACACTTGATAAATTTATTAATGTAAATCTTTCCTCTTCTGAAGATAAGAATACCCACCCTTGACACTCTGGTATGCTCCGTGATCTTTAATAACAATGATGATTTTAAAAAGCAAAGCAACCAACAAACTTAACTGTGAGACTGTCAAATGAGTGATCAAATCTAGCAGCTTAATGAAAATTCATCTCTGTTACACAATCCTGTGTGCCTAATGCTTCCCATCATTTATTTTTCTAATAGGTACAAGGAAAGCTTTTACCAGGAGACAAGAATATATTGCAAGCAAATAATCTGTTTAACATTTTGGCTATACTATGACAAACAGAATAAAGAAGTTAATGTTTTCTCATAGTACAAAATACACCAAATCCTTGAAAAGTAATCCAGATTATATGTAGAGTATGACAAAAACAAAACTTGTAACATCAAACTTTCAACTCTGGACATAAATTAATACCATTTGCACATACTGTTACATAGCTTAAAAATAGCAACCAGGCAGTATGTTCCCCACTTGGCCGGTCATTTGACTCTGGGTAAATGCTGAAACAGTTTCAATTGGCCAGACAGCGACTCCCCTTCAGCCGCTGAACGCGCAGGAGATGCCTCTCTCAGCAAAGACCATGGCAAGCTCAACGCCTCAAGCAAATGAAAATCTGTTAGGAAATCAGTTACAGAGGAAAGAGGTGGAGGCGGTTTTGTGATTTACTCTCCTCTCCCTGAGGCTTTGGCAAGCAGTTTCTGAAATAAGATGGCAGTCATCACTTCCAGAGGCAGACATTACCAGTCTGCTCAAATACAGCTGCGCTGGTGAGGACATGAAAAGACTTGGTACGCATTAGTCAGAGATTTAATCCAATCTAAGTGTAAGGATGCTATTCAGCAGAATTTGTTCCTAGTAGCGAGTGCACATAAAAGCTTCTCTCTTTGCCTTTCATCCTCAAGGACTTTTCTGTCTAGTCTTTTTAATTCCATCCTCCTTTGGATAAAGGCCATTCCTCTGCAAGGATATCCAGGGGACTGAGGCAGACATCCTTAGCTGAACCTCCCAACTATCTGGCAGAGAAAGTTCCTCTATGAGAAGGTACGAGCACCCTTCACTTAATGCAGGTGAAAGCCTCCACCAAGGGACCTATACTCACCTTTTGTGCAAGACATCTACATGCACATCTTTAATAGATAAAGCCCTCAGTGGTCGTGGAGAACTACCACACTGTGAACCAAATTTTGTCCAGCGTGGTTCGACAGCCCTGATGCACTGATTTGCCACTATGCTGCTACCAGGCTGGAATTTCTATCATGGGGCATTCCAGGATTTCTGCTGCCAGATGATTTGGTTCTGGGCTCAAACTGAATAATTTCCATAATCCCTTATTTCATAACACCATCCTCCATCTGGTATTTGAGCACTAGCCAGAAAAAGGGCTTTTCTAAATGCTTTTAATGCAGGAAGGTGAAGGGGCAAGAGAGATTAATGTGACTTTCTCATTGATAATACCAACAGGTTGCTGCTAGCTTATCTGAAGGCAGGTAATAAATTCAGAATCAGACTGACAAGCTCTCATTAAGAATAAAAATACTGAAATTAAGATATACTTTCTTCAACTTCATTCAGCTGCTGCTTTCAGGCTCAGTCAGCCAGCATGGATTGGTAGCACCTCTCTGCAAACCAGGGATGACCAACAGTGCTGGCAGAACTATAGCATGACAGTAGCCACCGCTTTCCTGGAAATCTATACAGTGCTCCTGCAGACCAGAACACAGCATTAACTCTAAGTTCCTCTCCAGAGAGAACAACCTGAGGCCTTCAACATCTGGAAAGCCACCCACCCTCCAGTTGCTCACTGGTATTAAGCAACTTAGTATTAATATATTTACCACTAGTTTATGCTAACAGAAGCGTATACTGCTATTAAGAAGGCTTGGTTTTTTCCAATTTGAATACCGAGAAATGTAAAGCATTTGTTCCTGATTACACTGGAAGCCAGCAGTGAAATCCATATACCTACTCTCTCCATTCCCCTGCCCTTCCCCATATGTACACCCCAGAAATTATCACAAGTAGCCTCTTCTTCATGGACCTGAGAGATTTGGCTAACTGTAATGAAAAATTTCCTATTCCATAGGGTAGACTAGAAAACTCTTTGACATTTGGATCTTAAAACACTTGGAGCGGCCACAATGAAAAAGTAGTGTTTGCTTTTAACCTTTCATTTCCTTAACATCACTAGTTTTCTAGAATAGAGTATTCCAGTTGGAAGGGACCTACAACAATCACCTAGTCCAACTGCCTAACCAATTCAGGGCTGACCAAAAGTTAAAGCATGTTAAGAGCACTGTCATTCTGAAAGTGATATGGCTTATTTCCCTTCCCTAGCTGATAGCACTGACTGGTTATGCACCTTCTATGGTAACTACTGAATTATGTTTTGTAACTATAGGGGACAACTCAGCAACACTCAGTGGTAGACAGAAGGAACTGAAGGCTGACAGAAGTGGGTAATTTAGTGAGCCGTATCATGCTGTCGCAACTGATACTGGTAATGCTTTTTGTCCCATCCCTGTTATCACCTCAGAAGTTTTGTTCTGAACCTAGTTGTTTTTTTATTATTGATAGTTTTCTTTTAATTCGCAGGACAAGTTTATACCTCTTTGTTCCTGCGATGATACTGACCTACGCACTAATTTTCCCTCCCTTCCTACATGTATTTATAGACAGGTGCCACATCCCATCTTAATTTTCATTATACTGAAGTTAAATCAATTTCTCCCAGTCTAAGATAGACTCTCTTTTCCTAGGCCTCCCAGGGAGAAAAGCTGCATACTGTCAGGTTTGCGGAGGTGGGGTGTGTGTATGTAGTTTTATGAAGGACTATAGCTGTACAGTGCATTTGGCCAGATGAGTTCTCATGAGAGAATGGCGTAATAAAGTGCAGGCTGCAGGGTACACCCCTCTCCTAACAATTCTGGGATTGCTTTGGCCTCTTCCACAACTACAACCCACTTCTAGTATACATTTCGATCTAGTCATTGATCATAGGGTTCACTATTTCTCCTTTCTCGGTAGTTTCCAAGTGAAAGGACACCAGACTGTCTCATTCTTAGTTTTACGTTATTGAATTTAATTTCATTTGTACCCCATAAATTCTAGTTCTCTCTACAGGATATCAATGTAATATCAATGTAAAGATCAAGTCAGTCTTGAAGGAGTAGCATCGCACCCCTTGTCCTTAAGGAATAGGAACAGTAGTAACCTTTTCCCAAAAAAACTAGTTCCTTCCCCTTTTAAACACAATTTGGTACTTTCTGTTCCCAAGGAAGATGCTCAGAATTGCAGTACTCATCCCAAATCCAAGCTTCAATCATTGTCCCAACTGAACAGCATCAGCTGTAAGTAAGCCTTTCATGTATATGTGATGTAGACATGATGCAGTCAGTAAAATATATCATGTCCCATATACAGCTATTGGTGGTTCACAGCACATTCATTAGCGCAGAACTGTCTTGGCTTCACATCTGAGCAAGCTTCTTGCAGGTAGAGTAGAGGCTTCAGAATATTGTGCTTCCTAGCAGAGAATCAAAGTATCATACATGGGAAATTGATTGAGGTCATGCACTAAAGCAACAGAAGTAGGATGAAACAGAGTACCAGGGCTATCAGAAATATCAAATTGTGGAAGAAACAAATGGTATATATGAATGCAGCAGTCTCAAAGAGGTGCAATATTAATGCCACTGCTCAGGAGACTGATAAAACTTCACATAGAAGTATATACAGTTCTGCCTCCCATAAGCTGTTACGATAGTCAAACTAACAAAGAACTTGTGATCAGCACTTCCAATCTCCCCTACTTCTTGGCCCATTTCTATCAACATAATAAATAGGGTAGAACATCTCTGACAGTGGCAGAAGTAAAAATACACATTAGGTTTCAGACTGCAGCTCAATGTTTGAAACTAGAGAAATGGGGTTCTAGAGCACTCTCCCATAAGACGAGTCAAAGGCAATTAAAGACTCAGTTTATTAATAGAAGACTGTTTTCTGAGACTGAAAGGAACAGACCACATCCTATGATTTGCCTCCAAATCAATCCAGTGCTTTGATATTACTGTACATATCTAGATATGACAATATATGCAAAATGAATCTGCCAAGTCAAAATCAAGTGATGTTAACCACAACTGCAAACATGCATGCGTAGCAAAAAAGCTTTATTGAAGGTTCAGAATGCTGTGCAAAATTATCAGCTTTCAAGGCCTTTAGCTGTATAAAGATGAATTTTCTGTCGAAGTAGCTGATACTGTCGCCATTTCTGTAACCGCCTGTACTCTTACTGATGCTTGTGTTGTGTGGGGTGGGAAGAAGTGCGAGGGACGTGACCTTAGTCATTTGAAACTCCATTTCCTTGCCAGGATGGATGAAATTTCGCTTCTTCCTCTATTTTAAAGAATTACAGCCTTGAAAGCTGAAGGCAGCAACAGACTTCCAGAATTTTGCCTGTGTGTAGGGCTGAAAGAAACAGTGCTGTTAACAGAATGGTTGCTTGGAAAGACAGGGAAGAACTTCATAAAATTTCAAGAGAATTGTACTTCTGTTAGAGCACCAGGGTGCAGATGCAGCATACTGAAAACTGCTGGTACACTCCTGCATGTTGTTTACTTTGGAAAATAAACACCGAATGGTGTTTTCTCCCCAAGGCATAGATATGCTATGCAAATAAATGCTTCAGGCGATTTATGCCACATCTGTGTCCCCGCAGCTAACAAAGGAATGTAAGATGACTACAAACTATACAGGTATAATCAGTTGTAATCAAACAACATCAGGGGATTTAATGGGTAAGTAGTGCACCAGTAGTGTGTAGTATACAATCCAGGAACCCATTATCCCAAAAGGAAAAAAAAAGAAAAAACTTCATGTGTCTTTAAATTGTTCTTAAAAATACCTAATATACACCAACAGCATAGTTGATTCAGGACTGCTTTAATCTGATCTTGAATGAGCTTGGTTTTCCCCTTTCCATACATGCTATGTAACAGTGACTTCATTTCCATTAGTCTCCTGGCTAACCCCTCAGATCTGACAGTAATACAGCCATTAAGCATATCAGTAGGGTATCAAGTTTAAGAGAAAAATCAAGTGTTTATACATGTCTATTACTTCAGTCCAGAGCTGTTGGCACATTTATAAACAGCCATAGATTGAGATGTGCTAGTACTTTAGAGAAACATAGAACAAAAGAGCACAAGTTTACAGTATCTAGCTGTAAAGAAATCTGAAGCTATGTCCTTGACAAGCACAATACAGTATTGTTCACTGGATACAAGAGATGGTCCCTTCTGTAGCTTGGATTGCTACCTAAGAGCTTGTGAGTGCCCCTATGCCCCCTACTTGCTACCTTTGGAGAAAACAGGCTGCCAGTGTACTATAGGGAGGATTTCAGAGCTCATCTTTGTATAGACTGCAGGGTGTAACCCTAACGTTACTCAACATTAAGGTATTTCAGTAGCTCACAAGACATTGGAGAGAACACCAGTAGTATCCACATACTTCTCCATGTACTCAACATAGCACTTGCTGGCTCTGTGCGTCCATATCTAAGCATTAAACTCCCACGTAGCTCCACTCTAGGGGACTAGGCAGTTCACTTTTAGCACAGAGCTATTTATTAGTTATACCACATGTTACATTAACATTAGTTTATGTAAGTAAATCAATAGCAAGGCAACACCTAATCAAAAAGGACAAGATAGGTACCCTGCTATTAAATGCTGTTTTCCCTGGAAGAATTTAAAGCAGAGAGGGAACCTGTGAGAAAAGTTGACAACACTACAACAGCTACTTGCAGCAAGTCAGATATGGATGCAAAATATCTGCAAACAAACTCAATTCATTATCCAAGCTAGGTTTGTTTTCCACCTAATAACGAACAACACATACCAACCTGTGCCCACAGCTATTTCAATGCTACCTCAGGTCAGCCCAACAAGTTTTGGGTGTAATCTTCATAGACATATCGCCATTTGAGGACAAATGACCACATGAAGTGAACAAGATCAGATTTCCTTTCAACAGAAAACCAAAGATGTTCTCTGGTGGAGTGTCTAAGCAGGATGGCTCACTCTCTCAACAGTCTTTTCTCCAGATTGGATTTAGCATAAAGAAACTTCCAGCATGCTCCTCTTCTGGCTTCCTCCACTGAACACAAGTAGTTAAAACTCATTCATGGAAAAACACCACATGTACATGAAAAGAAAAACTAGTCTGTCCCAACTCAACCATATGAGTCAGTACACCAGGCTGACCCTGACAGTAATAAACTGGAGGCCTCCCATGCCATTAGCTTTCCTCAGATCAGTATATATTTGACTACAGAAGTAGGATCATTTCTGGGGGAAATGCATCCATGTTTCCTTTTCTCTTCTTGGTTAGAGGATATGATTTGGCTGTTGATTAGGGAAGTACATCAATTCACTGTTTTAAACTCTTACTTGAGGAGTGAGTCAAATTAAGAAACAGAGTCTCACAGAACCACAGGATAATTAAAGTTGGAAAGGATCTCTGGAGATTGACTAGTCTGATCTCACTGCTCAAATCAGAGTCAGCTAGAACAGGTTACTCAGGGCAGTGCCCCAGTCGGGTTTTGAGTATCTCCAAGGATGGAGTCACGAGGGACACTTTAAACCTAATATAATACCCCTTGCAGCAGACAGACCTGCATTATTTAACCTCCAGGCAGATTAATTTTTACGTAACCAAGCAATACAAGAGAGGATAGATGCTCAAGTCCCAACATGCATCACCCTAAAAGGTAAAGTCAAGAGAGCCAAAACCAGCAAGTCACTTTTTCCCTTATATTCATGAAACTCATAAGGCCCTCAGATTTCCTCCTTACCTTGAAACAAAAGAAGTGTTTATTCCCAGGCCTCATGGAACATTAAACAAAAGAAAGCTTAATCCATCAACATAACACATGAAACTGCTCTCTAGTAGATGGGATTGTAGCTGTGAATCCCATTTCACATTCTACTTTTGAAACAAAGGCAATACCTAGCCCAAAACTGCCTCCGCTCTCCTTTAAAATAGTTCTTACTCATCAAGTTTGAACACATCTGAATCTGCAGTAAACAAACTCTGGAAGAGTCAGAAAAATAACATTGAAGAGAACCTCAAGAAATTACTACCATGTTGGTCCAAATGTTGACACAGAACATGCAAGTTTCTTAGGAGCTGCAGTATGAAAGAGGTACCTAATGACATCAAAAAGGATATTCACACCTAATAGCAAAAAAAACCCCAAAAAATATAAATGTAAAGAAATCCATGCTATATTTTCCAAGGGTAGAGCGTAATTCCTGGCAGTGGGGCCACAGGGAATAGCTATTCAGCTGGCAACTGAACCACAAGGTTTTAAATAGATAGTTCAAAGCCAGAGATTATTCTCTTATCCTGTGCTGTCAGTGTTACAAGGCTGTGAGGAAAGGTAATACTGATGTACAGAGAAGAAGCAAAACCACTTCACGTTAAAATTAAATTATCTACCGTGGCCTTTACAAAACCACATTATGGGTGACTTGCAATGGGTCAATATAATTTAAAACACTGGATATCTGTAGGATCCAGTCAGAGACCCATGGTCAGTTTTAGTGCAGTCAAGAGGCATTAGTTCTTGCAGGGTTGTCATTGTGACCTATGAAGAACTCGCTCATTAAAATAAGGTTCACCTGCAGGATGAGAAGTTGTTTCTAATGTCAGTACACAGTAGCTACTTACAAGTACTTGGGAACACCAGTGATTTTGCTAGGAAAAAAAGAAGTCACTTATGGGGGAAGACAGGTTAAGAAACCAGCAGAGTAGGCTGACCCTACAAATAGCTCATTTAGAAAAAAGCCTTTTTTAGTGGAAATCTATCATACACACACACATTGGACTGGAGAATCTCCAGCAGGTCAGCCCTCTCATGCCCAGGGTCCTTTTTCTTTTCCTTATCCTTTAACAGGAGGGTCTGGCTTTGGATTTGAGAAGATTATCAGGTCAAAGCTGGAAGTATGTTCCAGCCAACAGTCTAAAAGTGAAGTTAATCACCTCAACACCTTTAAAGGGGTAAAGCCTAGAAAAGATTTAGCAAGACTGCTTCCATTAACCAGCCCAAAATTAATCGTGAGCCATGTAAATTCCAAGTCTGGTCATATGGGCAAACAAGTCCTGGGCGATTGTTATTAGAGGCAACAGATACCAGGTGAGACAGAATGTACTTCTTTACACTGTTCCAGGCAGATCATTTCAGCAGTCTCATCACAACACTGCAGTCTACCAGTCAGAGGTTTACATTAAAAAGAACTTTTGCTTTAAATTTAAAAAGACAATTTGTGTGTGTGTATATTTAGAAAACCACTATCTCCACTCAAATCCTCTGGCACCCAGGGAAAGCAGCACTAAGCCTTTTACAGCAGAAAAAAAGTACTTGGCTTAGTCTATAGACACAAATACCACAAATACTAAAAAAGTGAAACCTTTTGTAAGGTTATCAGTGCACAGGATCAGTCTCTCCCTTCTCACAGCAGCCAGCCCAGGTAGAGATGCTACGCTAAATTCAGCTACCACGCTACCATATACTGTCACTGTGCAGACTTGTTCATAAACTTAGGAATTTATGCTGAAACTTGGGAGAAAATATCCCACGCAACAATTTTTAGCTAAAAGTTGTGTTATGGCACAACAATTCAGGTCTTTAGGCTAAAGAGATCATCTGCTGCTTATAGAAGTGTTCACCGAGTTTCTTCTACATTTGATATACATATAGCCATTCTCCGCTTCACATAAAAAGGAAAAAATCAGTCCTACTACAGGGACCCAATTTTTAAAAACAAGCATGTTCTCATTTAAAGAGAGAAATCTGTATCTACAATTCTGAAATTCTCTAATATTCCAGATTTTATGTGACGTTTTTTTCTTTAGTGACCTGGGTCCTCAAGTAGTAAATAAAAAGCACATCTTAAAAGAGACATTATAAAAAGGCTCTGCAAATTATTAAACACATTCCTGCTCCTACAATCCTTAAAATTCAACTATTCAAGGCCCATTTCAACCACCTGCCTGTGAATACGGCATTAAGATTTTGGAAGGAATAGAAGTGCCTAATTTAAAAACTTGCTTTCTTATCATTGCTAAATTCAAATTAATTACTTCAATGCTTCTTTGAGCTCGCCAGTTCACTGTTTAATGGAATAAAAATGAGTGCAGATTTGTTTAGACTTTATTAAAAACACTAAAGAATTCATCCAAAGATTTAAAGATATCTTGGCATATCTACAGTACTTTAGAGATCATTAGAATATGATGTTTGGTTTTGAGATAAGGTAACCAAGAGGGCTTTTAGTTGATTCAAGGCTTGAATCTGCCACAGAATGGGCAGGAAAAGCCACAGCTGTTTTCTTTCTTTCTTTGTTTTTGGATTCTGCAGTGAAGTGGAAACCCTCCTAGAAAGAAAAGTGATTTCTTTCAGTACCATCTCTCCATTTCAGATTGCCAAGAACGGTACAGGGAACGGTTTCTAGGATGGGGACAGAGAAACCTTCCAAATCAGCTGCTAGTTTTTTTAAGTTTAAGGACACTCTTCTCAAGACTATTTCAGTCACCAATGATTGCGCTGGAATGGCACTAGAGATTCCAGAGGGAAAGCTCTGTTACCCATCACTGGCAAGTGAGCTACGCTGAACTCTGTAAATGTATCTTGGAAGAATCAAACGTTAGGCTTTTCCTGCATTTATAGTACTGAGAGAACAAAACAAGGAATATAGCCTACTAAGCATTTTTAATGTTTTCATTCTAAATTTCAAAATTTAGTCACATCACTGAAATGCACATTTCTTAAAATTGGACATTCAAAATGTAATCTCAGTCAAACATGATAAAGAGAAATTTCAGTACCTGTACCCAAACCAGAACTGATAACACACATTTCTGCCTTCAAAAAGGCTAAAGACAACATGCTTGTACATCAAAACCAGTTCCTGAATTTTACAACTTTCTCTTCCAGTACTGTGGTTTCACTGGGTTTATTAAATCTTATCACTCGGTATTAAGAAGTACTTAATGATACTGCAGAAAGGAACAATACCACTTCTGTGGTCGGAAACCCAGCCACACAACCTTCCTGTTAATGTATGATTAGAGGCAATAACTAACAGTAGACGCATCCAGGATCTCCACGTACGCAAATCCATGCTTTGCTTAAATCTGTTTACTTGGGATATCTATTTCGTGCCACCACTACCACTGAGAAGTATTTGTTTCCCCTGCCCCCTGATTTTGGAAATAAGTTTCAACTGAAGACCATGCTGCCACTACCCTTCCCTAACCAAAGGAAGAAGAACAGCCTCTTCAGTGAGGTCAGAGATTTCATCTGACTCCCCATATGGCTGCACAACTATCACAAGAGAAATGGAAGAGGAAGAGAAACACAAGATTTGTGGCGAGATGGGACCCATCCCTTAAGCAACAGTGGAATCTTCAGCTATTTTATGCACATCACAAAAGTGGCACCCTAGGGAACAGGCTGTAAGAAATGTAATCATCTCCTTTGTTTTTCAAAGTTGGTGAAAGTTGAAAAAAAGAATTAAAAAAAATCAACAAGGTCTCATGTCAGTATTTTAAAAAATTCTGCAGTCTCAATCACCTCAGTATGACAACATGTCTGGAAAAATAGTTTGGTGGGCTGGGTTTTTTTTCAGTCGCAGTACCACTGAGTTTAACTAGAAGTTGCATAAGCAAAGCCAAGAACACGCAGCCTGCTTACTGTCAAAGAAATAATATAAATGATTCGTCTAGATCTTCCCACTGAGTTTAGGCCCTCTGGATGCTTTAAGGAAACGCCTCTTTAAAACTGCAGACACATTTCATCTTGCCTACTCCTTTAAGAAAGGTTCCATTTGCTCTTTAATATCCCCATATTTAACTTCACCTTTAAAAACCTGTAGAGTTATCACTGCCTTTTTCTTGTGCTCACAGCAGCTGCACACTAAGCAGAATTTCCTTCCAGGATTTTAATTGACTTTTTAGGGCTACAGCTAACTGGCTCCCAAAAAAACCTGGAGGAACATCATGTAGGGCAATCCAAAGGGCTGCCTTTAGGAACTGTGACAAAACAGTAAAGAAAAGCTCATACCCACATCAGAAGGGCTGTGCAATAGAGTCAAACTGAATGTTTGCTCTATGATCAACTTGGCACACTCAAGGGAAGTTGTGGAAGTCCGTTGTTCAAGTCATTTAAAATTAGACTATTTAAAAAATAACAGGAGGAATAAGCCTTAGCTGCCTTGATTATGTTTCCTATAATTTTGCAAGAAAATTAGACAAATATGCAGAGTTTTATTTTTGTGCAAGGGCATAGGCTCGTGAGATGTAAATTACAAGTGTTTGATGCTTAAGGGGTTACGCAGAACATTTGAACTACAATATTGTCCACACTATCCGCTAATGTTCTAAGAGCTCTAAAGCAGGTTGGATGCCTGACAAAATATATTTGTCACACTGAGTTCACAGGTCAGAACAAACACCTGAGACTTCCCCTGAGCGTCCTGAGCCCTTGCCCCTCAAGCCCTCGAACACACAGCTGTACAGCATGACAGAAGACTTTATGCTGTTTCTTTGGGAATCTTGACATAGGGAATATACAGTACATGTGCCAACTGATGGACAGGTTTTCATGCAGGATTTTCAGAAGGAGAGGTAGAGGTAAGCACAGGGGGGAAAAAAGAGCAAGCATACAAAGGAGGCTTACTTTCAAGCCCATGTCTGATGGCATTACATTGGGTAAAAAGTCCCTGAATAAACAGAATTGCTTTTCTAGGTTACAAGCAATTACTAGATTTCTGACTGTGTCATTTTATTGCTAGAGCCTGTGTGACCACCACCCTCTGATAAAAGAAGTATCTACTAGCTACCAAAACAACAGGTTTTTTTAAATATAGTACAAAAACTGTCAGACAAAATCAATTATAAAGGTGTCCACCTACCATGCATTCAAAAATCAGAAGATAACTGATATCAATGCTGTATCATACTACACCTTATGATCTGGTCTAATTGCACTAGTACATCAAACAAGTCTCCTACATCTGCTAACAATTCCATCACTCAAAACAAGGAACCACAATTCCATACAGTCATAGCAACAAGCAGCAATTCTCATGTAATCACCACACGTTTATCATGGTCATAGTTCTGTGTTTCATTTGGGGCTTTTTTATTTGTTTAGAATTTTTTTTTTATTTCAAATCTTCTTTTGGCAGCCAAATGCAGCAGTGCATGAAAATAGCTGCCCTGTCTATATCTACCACTAAATCCCAGGAGATGTCAAGCATTAATACTCACCTTAAGGCCGTGAGACATGGCCACAGCCAGTACTCACTCAAACATCACCACGGACTTCTGCATACTTTTTGTTGTTGCTGTTCTCTACATCCCTGACAATTTTTCATCATCCATGCTTTTCCTTTAAGTGCCACAGCTTTCTGAAGAGCATTTCAACAGGAAGAGGATCAGATCCCCATTCAGTAGCCTAACAGAAGTTTCCAGAAGGTCAGCCAGGTAAAAGCTACACATATCTAATGGGAATGCATTTGTTCTAAGCCAAGAACTAATTTGTCTCTAACAGGTAAAGCTAATAATTTAGTAAGAATGGTATAGGGAAAGGTATTGCAGCTGTTAAGATTTCCAGTGTGATCATTTGTATTCAGTAGTAGTCATACAGTACCCAAGCAAAGAGCAAATTAGAGCTACTCACCTTTGCAAGTTAACTGTAGATGTCATGCCATTATTTTTCAGTCAGACAAGAAGAGACTGAAGGAATTTAAAAGTGAAAGCTAAAAAGCCATTTCTAACCACACACAAATATAGCAAGAATCATGGAACAGTTTTCAACAAAAGTTTTTGTTTTATCCAACTAAATGTACAGATTTACTTGAAAAAAACAAAGCCACTTCCTGTCAAGCATTTTTCTCCTTTTCTTGTTCTCAGTTTATATGGTGACTTAACTCTAAGACTTCTACAAAATTTTTGAATGAAGAGTGAGCCTGAAGTATTTCTTCAGCATCAAGATTTAGGAAAAACAAGTACAGGGAAAGTATAATGGAAACTTTTATAGGACCTTGTCATGGTGAGTTTTCACTAACATTCAATTATAATTAAGAAAACTTTCAAAAGATCAGGCTTTAGGCTCTGGCTCACACTCTATTTTAAGTATGATCATCTGATTCTGTAAGAATCCAGAGCAACACTTCACAAGCTTACATACTTTATTCAACCTAGAGAGTTTCTCTCAACAAAAGGAAAAGTTGTGAGCTACCAATATGGCTGTGAAAGGCCAAAAATCCTATTTCCATAAATTACTTCTATTCAGCTTGAAAAACTATCTGATTTACCATCTTCAGCTAGCAAGCTGCTGAAAGAGCAGAGCTCCAGAGCATGCCTACTCTCCTGGAGTATGTTTTGTTCAGGAAAATGTAAACCATCTGTGATATTCTGTCTTTCATGGGGTGAAGTTGTACCACAAAGCAGCTAAAGATAGCACAATGATTATATGTTTGCAAGGAAGCAGCTAATTAAACTTTGCCTAAGCAGGCAGAAAGCAACCACAGCTTGAACAACTACAATTTCTACAATAGTTTTTCATCTTTCATTCCAGAGCCAAAAATACATGATCCTCCAGATCCTCCAAAGGGTCAGGACTTGGCTAACACAGGTTAGATCTTATTTTTTTCAAATCGGCAGGGATTTTCATATGGCATGATTAAATCTGAGTTACACGGGTAACAAGTGCACACAAGAATCCAGAAGGGAGAAGCTTTAGAGAAACAGGAAGACAGGTTCAGTTGGAAACAATCCTGTGGCCAGGAAACCACATACTGTCCTTGCTATAAAAATCTATTTACTCATCTTCAAAGCAGCAAGATGAGAGATTACTGAAAAAGTGCCAGACAAGACAAAGCAACAACTAAATTCAATTAGTGTCATTCAGTTTACATTTGACTTCAAGTCTCTACCCATTCCCAGTCCCTGTTTAATCCCCACTTTTTGCCAGCCCACCACCATTTTAAAGCCTCCACAATGCCTTCATTATGAGGAAGTCTATTTGACTGCAACACAAAATTTGTCCATTTCTAAGCACTTCTTGAATTCTCAACTGAGGCTGTCGTCACTTACATGGTGCAGCAAAGCAGGTTGTTCCAGCATTTTTGCTCCCTTACACTATTCCTCTAGAACGAGAGCACATATCCCGCTGGCTAACCTCCTGCTTTGCAATTCTGAACTCTGGGGAAATCAATGCATTTCAATTACGCACACTTACGTCACCACCTACCAATCAAGACAGGACAGACAGAGTTCAGGTCATCCATTAAACTACGTGCTTCTTGGCAGATAGTAAGACGTGCAGGTGTAAGGCAGGAATCTATCATCTGTGATCTTAAGGGCGAGGGCAAATCAAGCAAAACAGCGTGCAAGTGTAACAGAAGTGAGCCATGAGACTCTTAGCTGAACTTCTTAGAGCATATACAGACATTGTAGTGAAAACTGAATACTATAACTTTTCACACACACACACAGAGGGTGGGGGGCAGACAGAAGCCTGGTGATGTGGCAGTTGGTTTTCTCTTCTCTCCCTAGAGTAGATGATTTCACGTCAGGAGCATATGTTCCAGTGTATACATTGATTTCAGTCAAAGAAAATATCCAGAACTGTCATAAACTTTAAAAAAAAAAAAGGATTTCTGACCACAATGTGGCAAGACTGGGGTAGAAAGGGAGAAGAGGAAAAAGCAAATTTGTTTTGAGACCTATTTTAAGTTCACATCTCCAGGCAGAACAGCTTTTAGCATTGCTATCCTCAGTAAGAAGCTTCAGGATCAGTTACTCTCATTTGTTGTTTTTTCCCTAAGGAATAACTCAGTTTGCATGAATAGAGCCTGGCTTAGAGCATGCATGTGGGGGGAGGTGGAAAAAGAGATAAGTGGATTGGAGGAGACAACAAGAAAATTACAGTGCAAATACTGTTTACAAATGCTGCAACACACAAAGACAATTTCCTCAACTGCTCAGGCAAATTATTAAATTAAACCCCAAACAACGGCAACAGAGGTAGAGAAAAGTACGGTATCACCTCATCCTTCACTGTGAGGGCAGGCAGGTGGGCAAGGACATTCCAGACAAAGCTCTCAAGAGGACTGAGGAAGTCTTTACTTTTCCCAGGAACTAATAAACGCTTGGCTGTGGACTCCTGTGAAGGAAAGTCATCCTCAGTCTCACCACAGCAGAATAGCACCTCTGATGAACAGTATATACAAGTAAGAGCTAAGCAGGACTCTGAAAAAGCTACTGGAACCAAAAAAGTACTAATCTGGTATGCAGAAAAAGGCTACTGGAAGTCAAAAGGAACTCAAAGACTGCCTATTCTGACCATGAAAACACAGCTCTACTGGTGCCTAGCCTACCCTGCAATGCTATCATTATGTGTTTCTGTCTATATCTGGACAGCGAAAATGTAGATGATGTAGTTAGAAGCTTCTCACTGCTTTACTGACTAGTTTTTCTTATTTGAAGTCCAGGAAGGAATGTATAAACACTCCATTTATCAGCTGTACAAGCATGACTGCTCAATGCCTGTTACTCCCCGTGTGCCTACTTCATTTCTTTGGATTATCATTGACACCTGCTTAATTCTTTGACTCCAAGGTTATTTGCAAGTACCGTTTATGGTAGTTTTGCAGAAACTCATGCCCTAAGAGCCTGACACTTTGCCAGCTCACTTCATTAAAAAACCTCCTGTGGTAACAGCTTTCTTCCACTGCTGACCAAGGCTGTGTTTGAACTGATGACCCTAAACTGAAGTGCCCCACATGTCAGCTATCAGCTATGCCAAGTCAGCCTGTAACCCATGAATACATGTCAACTATCAGCTATGCCAAGTCAGCCCGTAACCCGTGAATACAGGGAATTCTTAAAAAGGAGTCTTCTCTAATTGTGGCAGCCATAATTCCCCTACAAAAACAGACAAGCTAGTAAATATGCTTTTATAATCATCTTTAAAGCTCTAGAAGAGAAACCCCTTTCCTCCTCTTGAATATTCAAAATTTTCTATTATCCCAGCATATTTTAGAACACGTTCCCTAATCCCCTCATTCTCTGACAACTTCTCTTAAGATTTTTATCTGCATCCTTTTCGGGATTACTTACATGGTCAAACTCTGGTCTTGAACAATAAGCTGGGGGGGTGAGGGGGCATGTAATGAATTCAGCATCAGACAGAACAATTCTGGTTGGTAGGGTTGGGCAGAAAGGGCTACAAAACTTCTTGTCATCATACTGCAGATGACCTGTCAAGCGTAACAAAAAAAATCCAAAAAAACCAAAAAAACCAAACAAAAAAACCCATACAAAAAACACACGACTAAAAAGACCATGAAAAGACCACTTTCAGTCCCAGTTACCACCCTGAAATGCAAAGGAACAGGCAACACCACAGAGCAGACAGCCTCCACCCATGCTACAGCAATAGTCTGCCAACAAGCCATTTATCAAGGCTTCACAGCCATGTGAACTGTAAAGCACTCTTCAGACTCGCCAGCTGTCTCAGCCCAGGTTAATAACAAAACCCCAGTTTGTTACAAACAGAACCTGTGACAAGCTTCACTACACTGAAAAGGTGACTAAAAAGACGCTGCTTGAACACCTCGCCAACTTAATACTTCGGTTGGGTCTAAAGCATGGAATACTTGAAGTCCACCCATATTAACTGCTTTCACTAGCCTGTTAACATCTTTTTTTCCTCTATACAAGCATCTCTGTGATTTCTCCCTCACCATCTTCAAACACAGGGACGCACAGCTGCCTCACTGTTTTCTGAAGATGCATAGGGAGATAAGTATCAGGACAGTTTAAAAAAAAAAAAAAAGACAACAACAAAAAAAAAAAACCACCCCAGAATCCAAAAAGTTCTGCCAGCGTAACACTAAGAGCACCCAAGCATCAGGGAATTTGTGTGCACTCTGCTGTTCTCCAGCTGTTCTCCAGGAAAGTCAGTCCTTTCCCTGGAAGAGCCAAACAACAGGACCTGCATCCATTAGAGGGTTCCCAGAGGTTACCACAACAAAAGCTTTCTTCTCTGCTGGTGCGCCTTAGACACATAGAGATGGTAAGCCTCTGGTGCTATAAAAAGGGGAAGCTACAATTAGCTTCATTCTTCGGTATTAAAGCCCTCAAGATGAATCATATTGCACAAGCACCTTTTTAACTGCTATGACGCGAGGTCTCTCCCAGCAGTATTCACACATGTACCTGCTCTCTACAAAGCTGCTGCTGTGTTACAAATCTTGAATTTGCTCTCTCCAGAGCTGATGTGTTACTAACCTTGACAGAACAAAACAAAATGAGGTAAACAAGCAAGCCTTTCAAGTCTAATTTCTGAAGCCATTTAGATGCTGAAAACAAAACTGTTTGATCAGCATACAGAAACAAGCAGACAGGAATGGCTTGGTTCTGAAAAGATTCTGAATGGAGAAGGAAAACACTCACAGCACCAAGATCTATTTCACTACTGCTGCCTCAGGAACCCAAAGATGACCAGCACGTCAGTCTGTCTCAATTTCTAGTACCTTACATGCCCTTTTGAACAATTCTTGACCCAGGAAAAAAAAACGGCCTAAAGGGACAGGGAAGAAACTATATGAATATTTATGCTCTTTAAGAACATTAAACTTTGTGTTGAAATATGCAACACGCAAACAGTTTACTAAAGGTCAGATTTTAAGTATTCCATCATTCAGCCAAAATTTCTTGTTTATAAACTATTACATGAATCACAATCTTTAAAAAACTTGTTAGCCTCCTGCTGAAAATAGGCAAAATATTAGTCCTTGAAATCTCACACAAGCAGTAAGTATTTTTAGCCGAAAGGATACTAAGTGAAGGTTACGAGGAGAGCAATGTCATTTGCAAATAAGCTCTTTGGAGCAGGAAACATATGAATTTCAGTCTGTTCTGTTCAAAACAAGTTATCTGGCCCTTCTAGCAAAAAGCATATTTTACATTCACAAAGGTGCTGGTTTCTAGAAACAAAATACACCTGCTATTCTTGAGCACCAGGGATAGGCACTAAGCCTCCAGAATAAGAGACAATGACAGAAGACAGACCCTCCCCCTACCTAATCTGAAGTTCAGGACAATTTGGGTGCTTGGAAGAGAGAAAGGGAAAGAAGGCTACAAAGAAAGTGAGAGGGAGCAGAAGGAGGGATGGCTCCTTTTCAACAAAAGACAGATACAGCCACAATTTCAATTCATGTAATGCAGCCATGGAGATCACGTGAACTCATCTATGTACCCCTCAGCACAGACTGGTGGGGCAGGAGGAAGACGGAATCAAACAGTTACATGGGACATAACCATTCCTCTTCCATCAAACAGTCTATCAGGTGACCAGTGCCCCACTTCCAACCAGTGGCAGTACAAGTTAGGAGGAGTCAGTATCTCAAATGATCAACTTTTGACATATAATTCAACAGATGAGACTCAGATGTAAGGATGATGACTAGCTCTGTTGCATTACGGACAATTTGAGATTCAAGAAGTTCTCCCCCAGCTTCCAAATTAAATTTCAGCACAGGAAAAAAGACTGGCCTGCATATTCCACACTTTCACACCAGCATTATCCCATTTTCTGATTTAACCCATTTCAAAAAAAAAAAAAAAACTGTTTTCACATACAATTTGAGGTCTTTGGCCACTGCTTGGCCAAAAAAAAAAAAATCAAGGGATTTTCAGCAAAATGAAGCTACCTGACCCCACGCTAACACACATTAAATATATCTCCCTTAACCTTCTGCTAGACTGCGGGAATTATGTATTAGTTTTACTTATTTATTCATTTAAACTAAATCAAGGATCTGAACAAGGACTTTGCTTGACTAATGACAAGAAATGCCTCCCTGAACTAGACAGGAAAGAAAAAGCTAGATCTACAGCCAATCCCTAGATCAGTCTGACCCCAACCCCAATTGTGAAGGGAAAAAAAGCTGGTGATAAGCAGACTTACGCAAGTTATTCTAGAAGATGAGATCTGTTGGTATGCAGCTGCCGTGTGCCTAGCCTATGTTTTTGGGCAATGCTATAAATAAGCTTCTTTGGACAGCACAGCTACCCTCCCCAGTTCTTCATGAACCGCTGCAATTCCTAAACATTTCTCTCAATCAGGAAGCACCACAAGCACTTAGAAACCACTCAGTGAATATCCAAGCAAACCTGTTGTTCTCCCACACAACATTAACACGGTGCCCTGAACTTGAAAGAACACTCCTTATAGCAGTGTTCCTGAATCCAGAAGGAAGGCTTTACAGTAAGTACTAAATAAACATGTGACTATGGGTGCTTTTAAGAGGCTACTTCACCTGATAAAGTGGTAGAAATAACACTCATAACACCTTAATAGAAGGATGAAGCCCCAGCTTATTTTAACAGCTCAAGTGGAAGGGTGCAAAATAGTATAGTCTTTTCCGTATTTCTACTTGCTTTAAGACAAGGGGAGATGAGGGAGGCAGTAACTCAGACTCTTCCTGTACTTAAGCACAGAAGTCACAAAAGATCATCTCCCTTCAGGTTGACAAACCAACTAACTGCAATCTTCAAACCAGAGGACAGATGTGAGCGAAGTTGCCTTGGCAAGGAGTAGATAAGGTATTTGCAAACTTGCTTCATTATGTATTAAGTCACTTTGGTAGTTTTATATCAAGAACAGAGAGGATTAGCAGCTAGCAGGCCATTTCCAAGGGGAGACTTCAGTTCTATCCTATAAACCTCCATCAAGAGGTAGGTTTGTGTAACTATGGATTAATAGGCTCTACTTATATAAAAAAAATACTTTCAGTTAACAGTTGGTGAATGGTCTCTACTGTTAATATTTCTTTAAGACCCAACTGCCTATGCTATGCATCCGCCCAATCTATTTGTGAAGTCTTACCAACAAAGACCAACCTCAGAGAGAACCATCTCTAGGTTTACTGTGTAAGTGAACAGAAGTCAAGTATTAGTCTCCGAGTAAAGTGCAAAGCTGTTTGTTGTCCTAACTCCTACACAAACAGAACTGTCCTTTAAAAAGGAACTTCACTGTAGTCATCTCTGTGTCTATCCCACATCATCTTTACTTTGAAGAGATAACTATCTATTGCATCTAACAAAGGTTATTGATAAAATATTTTGTTTTGCACAAAGCCACAACAAGCGAGGATTGCTGAAGCAAAGCCAAGTCTAAGCCTCTCATCTGGGAGAGAATATTACCTTAACATTCAAATGGGGACCACCAGCACCAGTGCTGGAGAAATGAAGGGCGACAGAACATCAGCACAGAGACTATGAGAGGCAGGAGTTAAAAGCAAGAGCTTAAAGCTTCTACCTTCAACCCGAAAGTCATCCTGGAACCCCTGTGACCAGGAATTGATTCACAACCTTTAAGTTCAAAGTGCAAGACAGGACTGGAACTATCTCAGTTCAAACAAGCTACGATGGAACTGCTCTCCTTCCTTCCTCTTCCTTTCCTCAGTAAGCCCTCCCTGTCAGCTGAACTGTGGAGAGGATGTGATTGTCAGTTCACTGTCAGCAATTCGCACGATACTATCCCAACAACAGTCAGAGGGGAAACAGTGTAGAGAGATGGAAGAGGCTGCACATCTGAACATACCTCCATCTGAGACAGTTACTGCAAAACAGATCATCTAACTCTGTAGAAAACTCCTCATATTTTTACACTATCAAAACACCACCAGGAAGTCCAGAGTCCTCTCCACCTAGATTGATTGATTTCTGCTTCTCCACTAGCTATTATCACCAATATTTCACAAAGTGCTTCTAACAAAGCAGTCTTTACCAATGGAGAGGTGAAAGACATAAAAGCAGTTACAAGAGGGCAGGAAGTAGTTCCCGATCTTCTGCCAAAGGCCAATTCACTGTCAAAGGCTTCTCCTTAACAGTTCACAGCAAGATATTCAAGGCATCAGGAAAAACAAGATGGAAGTGACATGGCCTTTCCTGTTAGGCCCTGTTATGACCTTCAAAGTCTAAATGAAGTTCAGGTTGATTAAATTATCGCACACACAAAAAACTTTGAAAGGCCATCAAGTTCACCTAATGGAAGTCCCTTCCTAAGTCAGAGTCCTGTTCTAAAGAGAGGGCTATGAAAACACTCCCAAGACTAAGTATTTATTTCAAGGTCCAGATTATTTTTTTTTCTAGAAATTGAGAAGTTTCCCAATTCAAAGTTACTTTATTTTAAACTAATCTGTCCAGAGTTCCTGGTTTTCAAGGATTCAAGCTTCTCATATGGTTGAATTTCACTTCAAGCTTATCCTTGGATTTACCAACTTACCGCTTGAAAATAATGTCATCACCAAAAAACTTTATGTATCATTATCCTATATGTATCATTACCCTCATCACATTGGTACAGCTACTAAATGATGTGACAGATGGCTAGAGCTATAATACAAAGGCATCTGAATTTTACAAATTCATACCATGCTTTTATAGCACTTCGTTCTTAAGCAGTTACAATAACCAAAGTTTTTTTTTTTTCAGTTTTTCCAAAATGCACATCTCACCTCTAACCATTTGTTTTAGATAGGCCTATAAAGCTAGTTATTTTCAGAAGATCTTAAAATATCTGTACATCTAAATCCCACCGAGCCTTATCATGATTTGTATGGTATTTTCCTTAGGCCCTCTAGGAAGTCCTAGAAGCATGCTTTGCTATAAAAAGCCAGCTGTTCCTGCTGGGAACTAATTCTAGAAAGACTTCCTTAGAGAGACTGGGAGCATACCTAGAAGGAGTGCAGAACATCACATCCTCACTATTGAGGATTACACCAACACACCTGATAGGTGTGAGAATGGCTTCCACCCATACAGGTATCCACATTGCCAGAAACCTTCTTCAAAGTAAAAAAACAAAGTCATAACCAAGGACATTTGCCATGAATCCCAAACTAAAGAAAACCTTCAGCCAAGTTCTCACGTTCTGCGTCCTGCCCCTCTGCCTCAGCCCACACCATCAACCTTCTTTCTTTTTCCTACAGATGTCAGTCCAGACCTGCTTGCTAGCAGTATAAATTCACTTGAACAGTTAAATGTTGCCCTACTCGAGGGAAGAATACACATGCAGAAACGCATTCTATGCACACAGAGCTCTCCTCAGACAGTCTGCAGCACTTCAACTCAGGGTCACAAAGATCTGGCTTTTCAAGAGCACTATCAGTCCTGTAACAAAGTCCAGGGCAAGCTGACAGCAGCTGGCGATAGAGCCAAGCCCTCTCCTAAAAACATCAGCTCTATAGTTATCTTCCCTGCACAGAGTGCTTTGCGCTGCTCCAAACATGGAGCTTTCTTATTAACATGAGAGGAAAAAGGCAAAGAGAGCAAGAGGCAAAGCAGCTGTTTTGGATTGCCGGCTGTGGCCCAGTAAAGCAGATAGCCCTAGCACCTAAGATAACACCGCAAACATTAGAGTGTTCCCTGGGAACAGAAGAGGAAAAGGTTTGTTACTTGCCCAGTCAGCGAGATGCCGCATTTCTACACCTTGCTGCAAACAACAAAAAACAGTTACACCCTTCTCGTTTAGGGGGATAGCTGCAGAGCATTAGGCATGCAGAAGTTTTCTTCAGGATTCACTTGCTTTCAAACAATGCTTTTAATGCATGCTTGAGACTTACTTCTCCTATTTCTCTTATTTGTAATAAGGCTTCTAAAAAAAGTTTTATTTAGACAGGATTTATAGCACACATTATTGCTGAAAGTAACACTTAAAAGCAGATTTAAAAAAAGAGACTAGAATAGGGCATCTACGTCAGAACTGGGCTAATGTCAACAGGCCTGTCTTCAGCCAAGGGGCACATTAATGTTAGTATTCGGTGCCTCTGCTTCCATTTCATAGGAGGACCAAACAGCACTGCAGTAACTACAGGTTTGTGAGACGAAGAGCTCTTCCCAGCTTTGAACTTCACAAGCAGAAGAGAACATAATGTTTCTACAAACCAGACCACAACAACAGCGTGCAAGAAACAGCTTCAGAGAAGCTCTCAGAACTGGCATGCATGCCCTAATACCTATTAAATTTCTTCAAATCCAGTGTGTTCTCTTGTTCTAGTAATGTTTATAAATGTCTCTTCAGCACAAGAGAAAACCAGCTATGCAACAGAAAAGCTGAACATGACACATTGTCAAGCTGACAAAAATAAAACTGAAATTTTACTCGCTTTGTTAACACAGCATACACTTTAGTAGAAACCTGTAAGCAGTAGAGAGCATTTTCAAAGAAACAAAATATTAAAGATAAGCGTATTTCTTCAGTATGCCAAAATGAATCTCCACTGCTTAACCATAATACAAATAGTAAGCATAAGCCTGGAAAAGGGTAAACTAATTCAAGTTCAAGCTGTAACCGTTGCTGCACATACACAAACACATCGAAAACAACTCAAAAGTCTTACTAATGCAAGCTGCAAACTACTGGATAGTGCTGCTCTAGACTCTATGCAACAATAGTAGGAAATGGAAGTATCTTGCTTTTTTCAGTCAAAACATACAAAATACAAACACACTATGAACACTAAGCATCTTCCAAGTAGCCTCTCTTCCACAGAAAGCCAGAGGAAATTGACAACTCTGATCATAAAACCTCCTAAACCAGAACTGGTTCACTAAGTACTAAGGGCAGCCCCCTCCTCCCATAGTTTAGGTCTGAACTTCTGCTTCCCGCCGTCACAGAACTGGCACTTACAGGACAAGCACAAAGTAAATGATTCACTTTCTCTCTGATAACTATTCCACAGAAAGGAAGCTGTCTAGCATGCACTTAAACGATTACAGTGGGGTTTTCCTTCCCATTAACTAACCTTAGACATGCTTTCTGTATTTGCAAGTCTGACACTTCACTGGGTTAGAGCCTTGGATTTCTGACCATGACACTTTTTTTTCTGTGCAACATACAGAATTCACAACTCATTGTGACTACTGGAAAGAGAAAAGCAGCACAAAGTTGACATCTACCCAGGATTCCAAAACAACTTTCATGGATCATCTGAATACAGGTTTGTGAGGAAGGCCACTTGGAAAGATACAACTATCAATGCAGTATAAGGAAACTGATCCTCATGAGGAACAGGGAAGGTACCTTTTGCCCACAGATTCTGGCTACAGCATTTCCTGGGCTTAGCACCCTCCATAACATTCCCATGTCAGAAAGCCTTGGAGACTACAACAACAAAAAGAACAAGATCCCATCAAATAGGGAGACAGAAGATTGTTGCTACTACTACACAGAGCAAGAGAGAATTGAGAAAGTTGCCTTTAACTTGTCCTTAACCAGAGACCTAGAGTGCACATGGAGGCTGAAGACATAGCTCAATCACAGAACAAATGCCTCCTAGGCCTTCAGTCAGGACACATAGTTCCAGCTTAGATTTGTGGCCTCTCTTCTAACTGCCGAGAAAGGAGGGGATTTCTGCCTTCTGGTGAGAACTTACAAAAACCCCACAGACAGCACACCCAATTTTATTAGTATTATTTTTTTACCACTGCTGTTTAGCAACAAAGCAGTCCACATTGTGCCTTAATATTCAACAAGTCAGCCATTCAAAAAGAACCCTACTCGGAAACTGCTTGTGAAATGTACCTCAGATGAGACTGCGAAAGAACTAGCCAGATCAGGAAAAGGAACAAGTCATTTGCTCATTTAAGCGTTTTAAAAGCTCAGAACTGAGCCAAAAAGAAACCACCATACACACTTCCTTCAGCTGGCAAACTGCACATTTTCATATTTGTCCCTTATGCTCCTAAGTAAAACAAGAAAACAGTGATCAGTCTAGGGATTATTTCAATTTCTTTTCATGCCTCATCACCAGTGCCAATACTGGTCTAGGAATCATTCACCAATTATCACTCTACAAAAGCAGAAGTGAGCACTTCAACTTATATAGGAGAACCTACCCCTCTCAATCAGATGTGTTAAAAACAGTCATAAAAATCTGGAGTCTTGCAAAAGTACAATAAAAATACAAGTCAGGTCTACTAAAGTGATTTGGTGGGCATTAGAAAACAGAAGCCATGTAAAGCTATTCTGCCTACTTCCCTTCTGAAGGCAGGAGTACCAATTTCTTCTCTTTTTTTCCTTATTACTCTGATGTTTCGTCCCTACTAACACGCCAAGCAGGAATAGGAGGAGTTCTGCAAGTTTCCATACATCAGCCCTGAAACTGAGCTGCCTCTTTTCTATCAGTTAACTTGAAGCAACATGGAAAAAGGTCTCCAAGCTGCTACATGACAACTTGTAGAAGTCATTTCCATAAATTAATTTGCAAGCAAGTAACTCAGTGTGACTAGAAGGAAGAAAAAAAAAAAAAAGGCACACACAGGAACAAATAGGGAAGAAAGCATCTGCAGTTATACTGTGCGATATTAAAAAAAGTATGCCCAAGGGCATAGTGATTTCAAGAGGAGGAAATCCACCCATTGGGAAACATCATAACTAGATGTAGCACACACCGTCTCATACCAGAAGCAGAATGCTACGTATTGCAATACGAAGGACAGGATCACTCACTGCCTTGCAAAAAGGGTGAGCATGTGCATATTGATCCTCAACTATCAACTCCAATTCAGTTAAAATCTGAAATTCCTGTTATTGCACTAACTATTAATTGACTAGTTTCCACTGTATGAAATAGCTCATACATTGATCTTCCCTGCTGCAACGTTTCAGTTTTTTTCCACCTGTTGTCATAAGACAGCTTAAGAAACCAGCAGGTACAACAGCTGCCAGAACTAGTGTTATACCAAAAATTGCTATGCTGCATATTTCAGTACAGCTCCCAGTTTCAACTGAGGAGACCTGCAAAGTTACATGGAGTTCAGACATTAATTAGTCATATACCTAACATCTTTTTTAAAAGGCAGCAGCTGGGAGGTTTGCAGGGAGGAATTCAAATTTAATCCATACTCAGCACTCAAAAGATCTGTGTGCATTATATTAACAAAGCCACTAAACAGTCCCAAAACCAGGAATGTGTCTTACTTGGTTTCCTGAAAAAGAGCACTTAGTGTTACAAAATTACAAAAGGGGCTTACTAATTAATAACTAATTAATATTTCAGGGCTGGCCTCACGAACAAAAGGTTTCAGAGGTAGAGTTAGAAGTATAAACAATAGAAACTTTCAGACAAAAATGAGAGAATAGACATTGAACCAACAGCTTAAAAAAAAAGATACTGTGAATGTTAAAAGCAAAACAGGCTGCCTCCACTAAATCAGTCCTCTGAAGAGGCGAAACACCTTTTAAAAAAAAGACTACCAAGAAAGAGACAGTAAGAGAACAGAACACTGTATTCCCACTTCTCAAATTATCAAGACTCTGCAGTAAAATCATAGAATTGCCCTGAGTCTGTGGTCCCTTCTGTGAATCAGCAGTCTTTCAACATTTAAATCAGAATGATAGTTGCACCAACAGAAATATTTCAGAATCAAATACTGAGGCTCTTGCTATTTAACAGAATTTTGTTAAAGGAACAGAACTGGTTCATGGGGACCATCAGGTATGATGTAAATTTCAGAAACACTACACCTGTCAAGGAAGGGCTTCAATAACACTGTAGTCAGACTAATAGCAAACACTATTAATTTCAGACACATTCTTGCAACTGAACCCAAACTTAGCAAATCAGATTTTGTAATGTAACTATGAATCACCAATCCTTTAAAAAAGCAAGGGGGGGGGGGGGCGCACCTATGTCACAAAATGGGCTCAATGCATACAACCCTATAAATAACTTTCCCAACACAAAGGCGAATGAAATTGCCAACTTCATCACCAGCCACCCAAATTCTAAATCACAGAATATATCAAAAAGGGTTGTTGGGTTCACTAACACCATTCACTTTCCTGCCTGTAGCATTACTAGGTTTGCCTACTTGGGGATGTCAACAGTGTCACACAACAGTGATTCCCATTCAAAAAGTCAGCAAAGACAGGAAGTAGGAGCTTTGTAGGAGACTTTCAGCAACTGGTAGTTACGCTTAAACACACACACACCCCGGGCTCATGACTCTTTTGGGAAGGGAAGAGAAGGTAGAAAGTTTTTATATTGCTTTTTAATACCATTCTGCAAATATGCATTTGTATACACTGTATGTGCCAAGTGGCAGAGTTACAAGCTATCACAATTTTCCCAGGCCTGCATCTATTCACACCCACACTGGTATCTTGCAAATCCATACCCATATGCATATGTAAAAACAGATGTAGGGCTTCATTAGTATAGGTATAAATATTCATTAGTTGCTATTCAAGCCCACAAACACTTATGTCACATCTGCAAGACAGTGAAAAGTGCCTTCTTAACATATTCATCCCAGGAACAGGAAGAGACCTAGATTCTTATCCTAACTGTGTCTGAGCTTATGAAGGTCAACTACAATACGATAATGCTGCATTTCATTTAACTACCTTCAAAAAATGAGGCGACACAGACTTTTATCCCTTTTGTGAAACGGTCAGAACAGCTACAGATGAAAGAACTTCAGTGTAACATCAGATCAATAGCATTTTCATCGGTTTAAAAGGTAATGCTACTTTCCTAGATAAGAACATGCTACAGGCAGAAATCCTGCAATGCTGCAAATGCCTATCTAAACTAGAGAGCAAAGTACAGGAGAAAGACTGAAAAACAACTATCAATATCATTCTCCTGCATACTCCACCCCGGTTTGTACGCAAGTTCTGTGAAACAGGAAAGACAGCTAGGTCCTTCCTTTCCAATTTACTTCCTTTCAATTTCTCTTTTAGGCTTCATATAGCTGAGTAACATTCAGACCCATCAAGGTTAGGACCACTGATTTTTCAGTAACAGTTATTTTAAGACTACACTGACTACGCCTGGTTTACACTCCTCCTTCACAGAGCAGGCAAGGCATCTTATTTCAAGTCTCTCTGCAGAGACATAAAAACTCCGTCCCGAAAGTGGCTGCTCATCTTTAAGCGATGAGGCAAGTCACCTCCTGTCATTCTCTGAGTACAGTGAGGATTTAAGTCAATTCCACGTGACCGCTTCACAAACAAGTCCTGACATACAGTCCACCACTACTTACTGTTACTTGAAAGCACCACCCTAAGGCCACACTGCAGTAAAAGGTGCCCTTCTGAATCAGCGTGAAGCCCTCTGAAGTAATCCTAAAGAGGAACTACGTGGCTGGAAACATCTCAGTGTAACACAAATGGGTACTTGGAATATCCATCTGAAAATTAGCTTGTCCAAAAAAAAAATAAATAAATTTCAACACAACATTTTAGTGCTTCAACATTTTACCAAGCTGGTCCTAACCAGCAATTATCAGCAAAATGCAGTAATTTCTTCAATTACTAGAAGCCCACAAGTTGTTCACATATTCAGTGGTAATTAAGAATGAGCAAGTACCATGTATTTTGCTAGCATAAATATTAGGAGGTCATGTACAGAAATAGATAATTTTTCCTTATAAAGCCAGTTGATACAGACAGAAGTGACTATGTTCACAACTGCACAAGCACACCTGAAGTTCACTGAGCTGGGAGGAAAAGCCAACAGCAGCTAACAGAGCAACTACAGTCTCTCAGAAGTACTGCTCCATCCATCTCTCAGACAGAGCCCTAGAGACAGAGAATGTGGTCAGAACACAAGCCTAGAAACCAGAACCCTATACCAGAAAAATACGAATAATGGTTCAACAAAAATTGTGATTTTACAGCTCTTCATCTAACCACTACCTGTGTTTTCTGTCCTTTATTAATTTGCACCTGTTGTCTCTTTCTTCCACAGAAGCTATAGCCTTGCAACACATCACTTGAAAACGTTCTTCCCATTTCTCCACAGGTATCGAGTATGTCCTCCCAAATACAAGACCATCAAGCAACAACTTTTCTTTGTCATTCACTGTGCTTCCCCCCATACCCCAAGTAGCACTGACAGTAACCCCATCTTCACTTCACCATCAAACCATCCCCACCTAACTAATAATGACATTATGACAGTTATGGAACCCCACAGTAAACCTGACCAGGTTCACTCTCTTTTATTCCAACAAGGCTATTTTTAAGTCCGCATCAGTTTTCTGATGCTTTATGCACACCCAGACAGAAATGCTGTGTGACAAGAGGAGGACAAGACACAGCACCCCAGGATAAAAAAAAAATGAGCAGCTGGAGGTAGGGGCACTGCCCAAGACACTCCTAAAAATCCCGCCCCTTTGTTTTCCTCTTGTATTTAGCTTGAACGATTGCTTCCGTTGTTGCAGATCTGAAGAACCTGAGGGCCTTAAAGCCTGTCTATTTACTGAAAAGGAATGCACTTCACTGAACAATGTAGCTATAGGAAAGCTGTATCCAAAGTCTGTTTAGAGAACAATGAAGCGTTGTCTTGATTTAGAATCTTCAGATCTGCAACTTCACTACTATCAATATTTAAACTAAGGGGAAAAAAACACAACTCTTAGAGCAAGCACTATATTCACTTTACCCCACTGGCTCTGCAGTAACAGAGCTTAGCTGAGAAAAGTCCTGGTTTCAATAATGCTGCCATACCAGAGAAAGGAAAATCATTTTATAAGCGAAAAGCACAAGACAAGCAAGAAAGGAATTTTGTTTGTTTGTTTCTCGAGTTGCCTTTTTATTTAAGAAAACACAATGGACAGCATAAAAATCTCAGAAGAATGAAGCAGACAACAGTGCCCTAAGGGAAAGGGAAGGAACACAGAGGCTGCACTCCAAAAGCAGGCAAGAATTATTGGACTGTAGATCGCTAAGTGGTGTGGAACCAAAGCCCCCTCCTCCTCAACCCAAAAGTATATATTTATGATTATATATCACGTCTTCTCAATAGTTGCCATGCTACAGCATGCCTGCTAAGCATCTATTTCACCATGTTTGTGGGGCTTTTTAAGTCAATTTAATACCCACAAAAAGAGATTCAGTACATCTTTCAGGAGCGTGGGGACAAGAGCATTTATAAGATCACATACAAAGGATGACAAGAAGTAGTTATTACATTTCCATTGAAAAATCAAAATAGATCTCTGAACAGATGCAGGACATTTAAACTGCTTCCCCCTAACGAAAGGGCCTCCCAGAAAATATTTTCCTAAATACCAGCCACACATGGATTGTTTCACCGGAGCAGATATTCAAGGTCATTCAACCCCCAAAATCCTACTTTCTCCTCCAGCTGCTTCCTGTGGCTCCTCAGATACAAGACCCTTAAAACCTTTTTCTCTTTTCATAGCATCATGTCCAAACACTAGCATCAAAGCCTGCTATGTTTTACAGACTCTAGCATTAACCAATGCTTCATCCTACATTCATCCAAATTCTCAGTAACTGCATAGCTATTTAATGGATTTCCCCTCCAATCTTGGAATATATACAAGCCACGTACCAGATACTCACTCACCCAGGAGCTCACAGCCTGCCACCAAGGGGGGAAAAAGGTGGGCAACTGGTCTTAATTCCTCTGTGTTTGGCTGAACAGCATTCTCCCTCCCATGCGCTGCATTCTGTATAGCCACTGCAGTGCTCGAAGCAAGCAGACTCATAGGAGCAGCTGGAAAACAGCCTTGCATCTTGTAAAATGAACATAGGTGTCCATCCTAGATTGAGGGTGGTTCTTCCACAGTAAACCTATCATCTACAGCTCTCTTAGCCAGAGGGCGGGTCACAGTGACAAGTAGCCATCGGAAGGTGATAACTAGGGCAAGAGAGAATAATAAAGCCATAAAAATTGCACGCGCTTGTGTGTGTGTGTGTGTGTGTGTGTGTGTAGGAAGGGGAAAGAATAAGTGGAGCAAATAATGAGTGAGAGAATGGAGTCAGTATACAAAGAAAATTATTTACTGAACAGACTATTTGTGCTGCTGACCTCAGTTCATTCCTTTCCAAGTTTTAACTCCTTACCGGTCAGGGCTTTGCCTGTGAGAGAAGGTCACAGCTCATTTTTACCACTACCCTTCTGTAACCATTCTAAGATAAAACCACTAGATTCCTGCAGGGGAGGACACGCTCCAGCATTGGGCTGCTGCTCAGTTTCAGTGCTCTAGTATGTTGTCAGAAATCACAACATACTTACCAAAAGCCTGGGCAGCCCATCATGTTTTTTCACCCCTCCACCTCCACAGAAAAGCCCCTTTGAACCCAGAGTTGAAGGGGGTGGCTAGGGTTCATATCTCTACCATTTTTAAGACCATCACAAAAAGGATACTTTTTCTGCAGTACCTAAATATTATCAGCTTATAAAAAGTTAATGCCTGCCAAACATTCCTTTCCACAACAAGGACTGCTGTATGCAAGTTAATCTCACATCCATGACCTTGTTCATGCCACCTAAAGATTTTGCTGTCACAACTGAAACTCCATAGACACTGCATGTGTTTGCTGTGTGTAACTGTGGCATAAACTCCAGTATGTCACAGCAACTTGCATTTTGCACAGCAGGATGCGCCCATCAAACGCGAACGCTAATATCTTTTGTATTTCTACTTGGGGAAACAGAATACAGTTTTTTATAAGTGAAAAAAATTAAAATATTATATATTTTAAGTCATTACTACATTTGAGAACAGGATCACAAAATCATCCACTTGCTCTCAGATTCCCTGATACTTACTAAGGATACTGCCTCCATATTGGAGCCTACATGATAAAGCAAGCAGCAAACCTCAGCAAAATTGTGCAATATGCGGTGTAACGTAGCACTAGATGTCATGATTGTGTTACACAGCCTAGCATTTAACTCAGAGAACTGAAAACACCTTCTAGCCCATACCACTGTGAAGAAACTTTTCTAAATGCAAACCAAAGCATCTGACTTTGTAGACAGACTGAAGGCTGCTCCCTGTCTTCTTCTCAGATGTCAGGACTCCATTCAGTCAAGTCATAGGAATTAAAACTTATTTGCAATTGCCACTGTAGCAAATGCAGCACAATTCTAGTAAATAAATCAATCTATCTTAAACTAAGACAGCTGCCAGAAGGACCATGCTCAGCTACCCACTCTTGTGAATCATTTCCTGAATTGCAGTAATTAGCATGGCATTGTAAGGCAATTCATGCCCAAATCCACCAGAAGAAATTAGCACTCAGTTTACTGCGTTCATCTCACAGCACTTTATTCCCAGTCCATTTCATAGTCTTCCCTTCAAGATTCACCTCTTTAGTGACACCAACAGGAAAAGGAACAACCAAGACCAGCTAGTGTGCAGCAGGCACTGCCCTGCTGGGTCCAGTCTAACCTATGCATCTTGCACCGACTCGGCCATCCTGCCCTTTCCTCGGTCTTCACTACCGTCTCTTTCAGCTTTGTTGTACTTCACATTTCTGAAACTCCTTGCTTTCTCAGAAGTCTATAACCAAGGTACTACACTCAAAAGCTGAATTCATCAGACACTGACTGTGAGAATGCCTCAAGCCTGTAAGTTACCATGATAGTTTGCATGGATGCATACTACAGAACTCGCCACCGGTGTCCTCTGCTATCATAAAAGCCTTGACTGCTTGCTGGTCAGGCATTTTCCGGTATGCCTGTTGATTCCTATAGTTTTATGAAACCTGTTAGCTTCTCTCACCCTCGGAAATCCAGACTTTTGATGTTACCAACCTTGAGCTCATTTGAGAGTTTGATGAAGCATAAAATAAGCGTAGCTTTAACAGTCAAATGAACAACAAAGGGCCTTTTGTGATAGCTGAAGAGTATGGGAATATAGCAGCAAAGGAATGAGGACTTGGAAAAAGACAGCCTCTTACATCTGGAGGTGACATTCTGCAACATTTGATTAATCACCTGATTTATCGGTGATATGATACAATTCCAAATGAGTGCAATAACTTCATTAAGTGTAATTCTGTACTGACACAACTGAAGACTTTAGATTGATGAAGAAAATGAAATAAAGTAGAACCCCTACAATGCTGCAAGAGTACAATGCAATAAGGAAATCTGACCTCTTGAAAAACATTTTCTTTGAAATTTCCTGGCAGAGGTTAGACAGTAAAGTCCCCAGATTTTTGGCACAAAAAAGGCTTACAAAATGCTTCTTGAAAAAGTAAGATGATTTTGCTTGTGTAATAGCACCTTACTGTTCCATGGGGAGCTACAGTTCCAAGGTGACTATCTCAAGATGCAGCCCATCTTAAGATGGCAGAATTCATCACAGGTGAAAATAAGTTACCTTTTTGTAGCAGAGAGTGAAGGATAGTGCACAGCAGTTCCCGAAATAAAACATTTGGGTTTGAAAATATTTCAGTTTGGGAATGTCCACAAGTTCAAGTAGAGTAGAGGAGTTTTGAGGAAGAAAATTATGAAGTAAACAAGTTGTCTTCTAGAACAGTTTCACCAACACTTTCAGCTAGCCTTAGAGAATAGAAGAGACAAATATATTTTTTCAATCTACCCATTTAGAGGATTACTAAACAATTCCTTCTATCCTAACACTGCAGCATTTTAGAAGACTGTTGCTTCAGTAACTATTTAAAAATAAACTCTCCAGAGAGCACATGGCACTAAAACCAAGCCTCGCCAGACTGATGAGACATCTAGACAATCGTCCACAAAAGGGCACATTAGCAGAATTCTCCTACAGAGGAAGCAAACATCTCAAGTGACACTCTCCGAGCAATTTACCTCTTTTATATCACAGTTCAGACTATACCATTTCTAAATTAACATTAACCAGTTCCCCTCCAAGAAATTAATACAGCAAACTGCACAGCTAATCCAGTCCAAGAGGCATGCCCTGGACATCTTCCATGTTCCTACCAGCTCCTCCCTGTTAAGAACAGGCTTACGGCTATTGCTAAAATTCAGTAGTTTCTACTCCATGAGACAAAGAAGAGTAAGACCGTAAACAGCCAGCAGGAGGGGGAAAAAAAAGAAGAAAAAAAAAAAAAAGAAAATGCCTGTGGGGGAACACAAAACAGAAAGAGAGGGCAGTGGATTGAAGGAAGGAAAACATGGAGGAAGAGGAAACCAGAAGGAACACCGAATAATGAACCTGAACAGTGCACTCTGCCCTCTGCAGCTACCCAAAAAGCCAGTTTTCCAGTGGCACCGTGTCCTGAGCTGCAAGGGTAAGATACCAGAAACACAGCCAACCATTGTGGGATGCCAGGCTGCCTCCCCAGTGCTACTGAAGTCCAGTCTGACCATGGCTAGAAGGTGGTTCCGCATCTTGGAGGGGGCACTGGGCAGGAAGGGTACAAAAAGAGATGGGAGGTAAAAGTACTGTCAGAAACCAAAGAAGCAGACCTGGAGGAGGTGAGAGAGGAGCTATACACTCATCAACAAAGACCTCCCTCCTGTCCCAGAGGGAACATGGGTCTGCTCCCTCCCCTCGTGAACCACACTGTGAATACACTCATTACCACAACTGTATGAAGGATTATATCAGCAGACTGTGGAATTGACTCAGTGTACAAACTGGCCACCTGGAATAATAAAATCAGAAGAGAGATGAGGTAAGTTCCATCAGTTGGTGTCTGGGTAGGATACGAGACCAGGGAAGGGGGAACAAGTGTGGTATGAGTGCAGAGAGGTGTCTGAGGGACAGTTCAGAAGCAAGTGCACTCAATGTCATGAAGCCTGAGTGGAGCTAGAGATGCAGGAGGGTGTCGGGGACATTTACCCTGAATGCAAACTGGTTATTCCAAGACAAAGGTCCCAGGCGACACAAATATATACTTCTCACAGATACATACCTCCTCCTAAGCCCAGAGAGTTCATATTCTGCAGCTTTAGAAGTGTCTCACTGAATGATTTGAAGTGAGACATGAATTTGATGATTCATGTTTCACTTCATGAAATAAATACATCGTCAAATAATATTCTATTCAATATGCTGAACTCAAAGCTTCCCAGCATTTGCCATTCTAAACATCAACAGAAAAATCATATCTGCTTTCTTCCATTCTCATCTGCTTTATTTAAGAGGGGAAAAAAATAATAATTAAAAATAATCAACACCACCTTAGAGCAGGGACCTCTTTACTGTGTTTTAATAGAATATTTGGCACAGCAGAGTCCTGGGTGGGTCTCCAGGCATGTGTAACGCAACAGGCATTATATGTAATGCAAAAACAACAAGAAAAGTTTAACATACTACAATGGGCTCAGCTGCAGCCCATCTGTCTTTTCTCTCTGAGGAAGCACTGAATACCATCACTGTGGAGAATTATTAGCAGAGATCTGCTACTGATGCTGTCACTTTCTGGATAACTCCTCCATTTTTGTATGTACAAACTCCTCTCTGAAGTACTGGAAGCAGACCAAGCACCACTGACACCCAGCCTTTTCCTATATTTCTGGGATGTGTAAGCAGTCCTGCCCCCCCTGGAAAGCCCACAGTATGTTTAGATTCTGTTGATAAGCAGCAAGAAAAATGTCACTTACAAGATCTAGAAGAAACTTGAAATAGCAGGTGCGAGGCACTGGCCTTCCCAGGCTCACCAAGGAAACCATACACAAAGTCTAACTCCAACCCAGTCTTTCGTTACAATCAACGCAGAAAGAGGCATAGCTCTAGAGAATTCTGAATGGGAGCCTCACTTAATTAGTGATTTAGTGTGGCTAAGTGAATCATCAAAAGCATACCATGCTCCCCAAAACTGTCCACCCTTCCTAACAGTCTAATCTGGCTTTTTTTTTTTCCCTCAAACTGAGCAGAAGTCCGTTTATAGCAGATGAAGTACCATACACAATGTACACAGACTGTTAAAGAATTAACTTTCTAATACAAAAAAAAAAATTAGTGAAACGTTCTTGGAGTTGACTGTTTAAAGCAAGACTCCTAGACAAACACCTGCCTCCATTCCTGATTTCTGTGCAGATCACCACACAACAGAGGAGATGAGAAAGTCTACTGTTCTCTCCTTCATTTCTTTCCACATAACCATGATGTTGCAAGTGTTGGAGGACACTTCTCGACACACGATCCAGAGTAGTCTATGACATGTGTATCCCTGGATGGATACTAATTGGGCCTGCGCTCTTTAACTGGGTTCGAGCCAAATGTGGTTTCTTGTTACCTTGAGATTAATTTGTTTAATGAACCCTGAATAAATGTAAGCAAGTGTTAAATGGCCCAAATCGCTACAAGCTGCAGTATCTCACAAAAATGGAGCAGTTTATACTATGCTTTTCACAGGACCGATAAGAGAAGCCCTTTTTAACGGTTGCGTAAGTATACATGGCATATTAAGGAAGACTAAGAGACAGGCAAGAAGGGCCTCACAACCATCCCATTAAACCAAGGCAGTTCCACCAAGGCCATAAAAAGATAGAAATGTTAGATAGGACTCACATGGCCACAGGCACTTTTACTCACATGGCAGAGATAACAAGATACAATCCCACAAAAATGCTGCTGTTCTGCCTACACTTTAACTTCTAGAGAGAAGCATCCCTACAGACTCAGGATAAAGAAATCTTAATAATTTAAAGGGAGGTCACTATAAAAGTTACGCTATCGATGAAGTCACTTTGAATGGAAGTTACTTAGGAGACTAGAAGATTATACCCTAAGACTTCCTCAGACGCGCCATCCAAAGTTCATTCCAAAGCATCTTGCAGCCATGATGATAAAGGATATAACTAAGTAAAGCTTGAAAGGAAGAGATTTATTAAACTTCTTCAATGCACTGAGATGCCCTCTTCCCTCAACCACATCAGCTCCCAGCAAGCCTTGCCTCACTTCAAAGCACTGCAGATTCAGAGGAATTATTTCCAAACAGCAGGGCAGAAAACAGTAATAAAGAACAATTTTCCTGCTGGCCAAAGAGGAAGTTTGTGCAATATGCGGGTTATTTCCCAGACTTTAATTAAGCTGTACAACTGGAATCCTAATGCAGACAAACACAGCAAAAGAACTCATACCATAAGACAAATATTCCTGAATTGATGCTGGAAACAGCACAGGGAACAGAAAACTGCAAGATTTTACCTTTGCTTTGCTTCATACAGTAATGTTTGAGATCACCAGTCTAAACAGTAACTCCAGTACATAATATGCTGCAGAGGAACAGAACAAGAAAACACACCTCTTGTACACAAGAGACTCCAACTCCGGACGAGACAACTGCTGGACAAGTGGACCCAAAGAAAGAAGAGGGCACAGTAAAAAGGCAAAAACACTCATGAAGACAAGCTGTGGCCTACTCAGTCCACTGCCAGGCTGCTCTGGTTCAGTCAGCTCATGGCAGGGCATTCAGAACCTCTCTCAAGTTCTGAAGGCAGAAGATGAGGTAGCTCCATCAACGTTTATGGGACTCTTCTTCATGATGGGTGAAAAGCATCTATCTGCCACACCTCTTTCAGGATGAACAAGAGAAAGAACGACGACAACAAGGCTTTAGTGAATGCCTAAAAGTTAGCAGCATTAACAGGTGGGACATGTAAAATTCTCCACAGTATGCCACTCTAGACGACAGTCAAAAAGGACCAAGAAGAAAATTAGCTCATGTCTCCAGTTGTAGGATCCTGTGTAGGAATCACAGAATGTTAGGGGTTGGAAGGGACCTCTGGACATCATCTGGTCCAACCCCCCTGCCAGAGCAGGTCCACCTACAGCAGGCTGCACAGGGTGGCATCCAGGCGGGTTTGGAATGTCTCCAGAGTTGGAGTCTCCACCACCTCTCTGGTCAGCCTGTTTCAGCGCTCTGCCACCCTCAAAGTAAAGAAGTTCCTCCTCATGTTCAGATGGAACGTCCTACATTCAAATTTGTGCCTGTTACCTCTTGTCCTGTCACTGGGCGCCACTGAAAAAAGACTGTCCCTCTCCTCCCGGCACCCTCCCTTTTAAGTATTTGTAAGCATTCATGAGATCCCCCCTCAGCCTTTCCTCGTAAGAAAGATGCTCCAGCCCCCTGACCATTCACTAAAGGTCTTACTGTCAGAAGAAAAAAAAAAGAAAAAACCCAACAACAAAACCCTAACCAAACACACACTTTCAGTAAAAACAATCATTGCTTTGAACAGTTGAGTGTCGAAAAGAAGGAGGGTTGGACTAGATGATCTCCAGAGGTCCCTTCCAACCCTGACGATTCTGTGAAAAAGAAATCCAGACACAAAAAAATCTAGGGCAGCCTAGACTAGTTTTAACCATGTGGCTAGACACAAAAGATCGTATCTCAAAGATGTTGTGCAGAAAGAATGAAAAAGGTTAACATATAACCCAGATAAAGATCTGGGGAGAAGACAGAGATGACAGGTTGAGAGAGACAGGAATGTAGTAAAAAGGTTTTCCTCACAATTTCCATAGCTTTCTTCAGTCCCCTTATCAAAAATTAAACGCAGTTTCTCATGTTGTCTGTTGCAAAAACAATTGCAGAACAGTTGATCTCTATTGGAGCAATCAGGTTTCTGTCTTCAGCAAGAAGCTATGCTGCTGCTGCTGCACACCTTTAGGAGAGAAGTTATGAACTTTCCTTAGGAAGTGTGGGATGAAATAGGTTCCTCTTTCCTGAAACTGAAATAATTCTACTGTTAATTTACTACTCTCTACGAAGAGCAAGAACTTGCATTTCCTTTCCTAGTCTCACTGAATACTTTTGAATTGAGTCAATTTCAATACATCAGAAAGAAATAAAAACATCCTTCAGTTTCCTCTTGCTACTAAGCCAAATAACTGCTGCTTGATTAAACTTTAAAAGAAAAAGCAGGGGAAAGGGGAGTTAGAAGAGAGGCTGCCCACACAGGTGAGCACCCTTCCTTTCCTTAAATTGTTTCCCATATCTGGGCACTGAATTTCTGTCACAAGCCACTCCACACATAAGGGCATCACAGTGTCTCTTCAAATCAAGATACAACACAGGCAGGATAATGAGAAGAGCTAAGATTCATGTCAATTCAGTGTTTACACAAAGACACCAAATGCTGCTAGAGACCTATCAGCTACCTATTCCAAATACCTCAAGATTAGGAGGAGACTATAGGAACAGACAACAAATAATTCCGTGACTGCATGTCCCAAACACTCAGTTGGAATCCAAATGTTTTCATACCGTTCACAAACACTGTCTATGTGCAAATCTCATTCCTCAGAGTGTACACTCTTGGGTTCTCCCAGACGTACTCTTCCCTTTCGTCCTCTCCCTTGTGCAATTACAACAGAAGATGTCATTCAGTTGGGGAGGGAGGGGGAGAAAAAGGAAGGAAAGGGTGGTGATTTGATGTTCCTATCATAGCTTACCTCGTGCTCTTTCTCCACTGTTTTGGGCTCCCCTCCTCGTAAATAAACAGTGCCTGCCTCTTCTATATCTCTTCATTTCCGAACAGCAGCATGAACACCGGATCAGTATCATTGATGCTTTACTTCCAGCTATCAAATTATCAACGGCATCTCTGTAGCTGACATCTCCGTTACCTCCTGCTAGTTTGCAAGACTAAGGTCCGTTCTATGTTACAGTGCCACTAGAAGACCTAAGAAAAGGGAAGCCAGGCTCCCCTGATGGAGTTCATGTAAAAAGCCACTTCCTGGATTTACCGGCACGAATTTCACCCTCCTCCCCCTTTTAAATGAAAGGTGAGATTATCCTTAGGATCTGCTACAGTAAAAGCACTTGCCCAGGAAACTCAGCTCACATCCCGCGCTAGGAATACCTCAGCAGAACAGAATACAGTGCATCGCCAAAGCTGTATTTCACACCCATACATTAAAAACAGAACACAGTATTAAGACAAGCCCTAGTAGCACACACGTGCTTTACTCATATAACTCAATCTGTGCAAGGACCTTATATATAAAACAGATCATAACCCTGATTGACAGCTCCACTGACAGGCGATTTTAGTGCACCCCTAGCCTAAGCAGTAAGAGAAAGGATTTCCCACACAGTCGTTAAGATGTAGATCAAATGGCAGAGAACAGATTCCTAGAACATCAGGGCTGGAAGCTGCATGGCAGAAACAAGTCTTGACCAACCTGTTACCACAGCTGCCTAAGCCTTCTCTGCAGTAACAGCACAAAATCCAGAACACCAAAGAAAGTCCACATACAGCCTCTGCTGTTGCTCTCACAGCCAACTCACTGTGACACAGTCAAAAGAGAGTGGAAGATTTTTGTCTCTACCAAAGAACTACAGCAGCAGCATGGAGAGCTCTCCCTTTACCTGGAGCTACCTTGAATACTACTCTTAAGATTACATCGGCAAGACAGCCCTTGCGTTTGCAAAGGAGAAAAAAAACCCTAATCCATTCATGGATTACTTCAGTGACTGAGAAGTCATTTTGAAATCCTGCAAGATGACAGGAGCATATCCAACTTAAGGACCAACTCTGCCTCAGCTTTCTCCAAGAAACTCCAAGAAAACCATGTCATCAGCTCTGCATTACCATGTGTACCACAATAACTCAAGCTGTCTTGCGGAAAAGTAACCGTGCTGTAGTCTTTATCACAGGAGACCTGCACCTGCGAAATAGCTAAGATTTCTCATGTGAGGCGTATTTGAAACCCAGAGAGGTGAGAAGCCTTAGACTAAAAAGTCATCCTGCCTTCAATCAGCTGTGTTTAGGTTTACACCAGGAATATACAGTCCCATACTACTTACAGATCCTTTGACACACAGTATTCAAATTTATTGAAAACTGAAATTCAGATACATGTCATTCATAATCAGCATAAATGCTACTTATTTTTAATGCAAAAATGCTTAAGAAAAGCTGTTAAAGGAAAAATCTCTATGGTTGTTCTGTAATATTTGAGAGGAGTTCCCCTGTCCATTAGTTTAAGAACTAAAGGATTTCAAACTTCACCAATTAGCTATAAGGCATACCTTCCAACTATAAGATATGAATGAATGTAAGTCTAGTATATGTAGTTATATCCATCTGTGTTCTTGGACACAAGTACTTTAGGAAGCTGCAAGCTAAGTACAAACAGATCTGTTTTCTCAACTGTAGTGTGACTTTTTCCTTTTCAGCTGCAGATGAATGTGTAGTGGACTTTTGGCCGGTTTAAAGTGACACTGCCAAGTTCAATCTAACTCTAAATCTAGCTTTGTGCAAGTAAGCTTTCACTCAATCTTAGATCAGTAGAAATATTCCCATGATTAATTTAATTCCCATGCAGCAAGTTATTTTTACCAAACACATCCCTGCAGTACAACCAACCCAAACACAAGTGCTGAAAACGTGACAGTGAAAAATAAGTAGAATAAGCACATTCTCTACCAGAAATGCAGAAATAGGTATTAGCATAACTATCAGGAAAAGAGGACTATTTCAAATAAGTTCTTAGTTATACACAGAAAATCTTTTTTACTGTGTTTTTTTAAGCTGTTAACTTGTAGCTTTCAAAGTTTGTAACTAAAACGGGCCCTAAAATATATTGTTTCTGTATATCCAGATTGTCCAGCAAGAGGCCATTTATTTGCTCAGCTTCCATTACTACACTAGTACTGACCCAGTCCATTTAAAGTGCAGAATAAACAAAATCCCTTAATTTTAAGGCTTATGTCTAACACCCAAAGAGATTTCCCACAGATTCCTCAAGTTTGTTAACCTTTCAAAGCAGTACAACAGAATCAGCAAAGGAAGTGGCAATTTTGTAGTGCCACACTTGAAAAGTACTCCTCCATCTCAACAATAGTCATCACTGATTGCTCCACAGCACTAACCTTAAATGGATGACTGCATGAGATAAGAGATGACTTCTTTGGAATACAAAATGAAGCTGTTAACAGCGAAGGCACAAGCAGGTTTTTATTACAGTAACAGAAGGAACCCTATGTTTAGAAGCGGTTACCCTTAAGTATTCTATCACCCTAAACACACCTTAGGAAAACAGCCTGCAGAGATTAAGTCTGTATCGCAGTAACAAACAAACAAAAAAAAAAAGGTAGAACAGAGACAAAAGTATTAGAAAACTGGACAGCCCTTGTACTGAACATGCCTAGAATAACAATAAAAAAGCTAAAGGCTGAGGTCTGCGAGACAAGCCGAAGGCTCTGTAAGACGAGGCCGGACTATGCAGTGTTTGCCGCGGGGGTATCACAGCCTCCCTCTGACGGTGGAAGCACCGGGAGCACTTTATGACCCTGGGGCAGTCCCCGTCGTGAAGTTTACCCGCGGCGTAAGGCGGCACGCACCGCGGCTACCAGCGATAAGGCCGGCGACAGGGAGAAGCACGCGATACCGCGACACCCCGGCCCGACCCGATCCCACCTGGCCGGCGGGGGCGCGGACAAACCCCGCACCGCGGGGCGCCCCTCCGCCTGTCCGCCCGCGCCCCGCACAGGCGCCACCGCCTCCTCCTCCAGACCGGGATGAGGCGCCCCGGCACCTTTCGCTGAGCCTCCGGCGAGGGAAAGCTCGGGGGTCCCCGGGGCGGCCGCCCGGCCGCCACCGCCTCGTTCCTCGCCGGCGCCGAGCGCTGTAATCGGGTCAGGCAGCCGGCGAGGACCCGCCACCCGGCTGCGGGCCGCCCCCGGGGATCGGGTTTCGCGGCAGTGCCCCCGCCGCCCTGTGCCAGCCCCAGCCGCCGCCGCTCCCCGGGGGCCCGCACGGCCCCGGCCCGC
>VZSF01006454.1:369294-448203 GCA_013398295.1 Chionis minor
GAGCGGCGGCTCGGGCCGCCGGGCCCAGGGCGCTCCTGAGCGAGGGCGGGGAGGCGGGGGGGCAGAAGAGCGACGGCAACACGGGGAAGCCGCAGGCCCGGCGGCGGCGGGCAGTAAAAGCCCACTGTCGTGCCCGTGCCCACCCCAGCCCCTTCCCGCTCCCGGCCCCGCCCCCGCTCCGGGACAATGGTGCGCTCCCACCGCCCCAGTCGCGCAGGATTGGCCTCCGGGGCGGGGCCAGGGCGCGCGCCAAAGGCGACTGGCGGATCGGCAAGCAAAAAAACAAAAAGGGGCGGGGCGAAGCGGCAACCGTTTAAAGCGCCCCGGGGCTGGGGGGCGCGCGCAAGTTGGCACTCGCGCAGAAGGCTATGCGGCGCGCGCGAAGGGCCCCGCCCGCCGCCGTGAGGGCGGGCGCCGCCCCGGGCCTTCCCTGCGGCCCCTACCCGGGCGGGCCGGGCCCCCCGGCGTTACCCGCCTTCTCGAGGGGGAAGCGAGTGTTTCCCGTTGGAAGCAAACGTGCCGCCCACCGGAATCCCGGGAAGGGCTGCCGTATTCCCCCCACGCACACCCCCGGCCCGGACGAGGAGGGCGCTCCGGCGGGGCGGGCCGCTGGGACAATGGGCGCCGCCGGACAAAGCGCTGCCCTCTCAGCGAGGCCACTGGCGGCGCGAGGCGAGGTGCGCGCGCGGGAGGGGCCCGCGCGCGCCTCGCCCGTAAACGCGACGCGCCGGTGAAGCCGTGAGGAACCGGCAGCAGGACGGCGGTGGCACGTCGGCTCTAAAAATGGCTGGAGGCGCGCTCATAAAATCATCCCGGGAAAGGGCTAAATATATTTTTGGTTTGGGGGTTGGCTGGGGAGAAGCTTGGAGCTGTGGTGGTAGCAGCTCCTGCCGTTCGGATCCCGCCACGCTCCGGGAAAACAGCTCCTCCTCTGCCCGTGCGCTCGCCCAGATGAACAGCAGCGCGCCAGATGAATGCCTGCTCCCGTTATCCTTGTCTCCTGCTAATTGAATCAACTCGGAAGACCCAAATACTGACTAATCCATCAGGTTACGCTGCGCTAACAGTACAGGTGCTGGATGGACAAGGACATTACAAACCCCAGTTCTTCAAGAAAGTACCGTGAGGAACATAGAAATGTTTGGGGTGTGTATGTAGGCTTATATATATTTTTATATATGCACATCATTTAATTTTTTAATGCTCTCAGAAGGCGCTGGTTACTGGCTGGACACTGCATCTGCAACAGCAGTCAAGAGGAGCACTGTCAGTTCAGCATCTACACACACCCAGATGCCTGTGTGCACATATATACACGTGTGTTTGTATATGGTTTATATATATGTACATATTTCATTTCTATCTGCACACCTTAGTGTGTGTAAGCAGCGCACGCATTCACGCAGTCTTTGCCACACTCGGCTGAGTATGTCCTTGAATTCCTCAGCCAAGGGAGCCAGTGGATGTATGCAAACCAATACAGAAGCACTGAGAATGACCCAACCCTACCTTAAGAGAAGTTTTGGTCTCCATAGCCTATTGGGGATTTTGGCATGAAAAGCAGACGGGTACTGCAATTAAAATACGTGATAAAAACAAAATTGACACCGTTCATAAGAGACGCATAAAATGAGCTCATGACGTGGCTGAGGAAATTCTTACTACAGTGTGGCACGACAAATATCAACCAGAAGTGCACAATTCCCAAATCGCTATCTATATCCCTGTCTGAGAACAGATGGAGGAAAGCCTTTAGCTGATCTAAACTTGGCTCAACCCACCCTGTTTACTGACGGAGTTTCCATGAGCGTAGAAATGAGAGCTACCAGTTGCAATCGCTCGAGAGCCACAGCCTGCTGATTCACCTTACGCGTTGGAAAAGTTGGCAAAGATGCCCATCCTTACCTGAGCAGATGCACGAAGTCATGCACACACGAGTGCCAAAGGGCAGCGACAGCTCCAGTCAATGGGTATTTCCGCTTTCAGTCAGTGAAGGTCACTGACGCAGTAGCTCTTTGCTGGGGAGGCAGCAGCCTGTATTATCTGTTGATAGCTGGAATGCGGAGGTGTCCTTCTCTACAAAGACGCAGGTTGAGGGTGCGTTAGGTTATTGAAAAATGAAAGCAGGCGGAGGAGAGGGTTGACATACGGCGTTACGGGGAGACCTTTTTAAATGCTCTCAGAGAAGCCAGTGCATACAGTGTGTCCACCGATTACTGGCTGAGCACTCTGCCTCTGAACAGTCAGGAGGAGGGCTGTCAGTTTAACAGTAATCTTTGTAAAATGCTAATAAGGACCCAAACAATTCCCATTAGGGAATTGAAGAGCCATCTGCATTCTAGCATGAGGCTGCCTATGGCATCCAGTGCAAGACTTGTACGTCTTGGCTCGATATTTTGGAATCCAGCACCAGACAGGCTTAGTCATATGACAGGGTTATTTGCATCATTATGCTGTTGGATTCCCAGAGGAGTTTTCACAATGCACTGTAAGAGGAAGGGTTTAACAAGTAGAACTAAAGCAAATACAAAGCACTATACTTCCTTTGCATGTCTCTTTTCACTGTGTGCGCGCACGTGGTGTTCAGAGTGGGAGGAGGGTGGAAGGCAGTACTGTACAGAACTTCAGGCTAATAAAGTGCACACACAAACACAAGGGGCTGCAGCATTAGTACAAAACGGTCTACTTTGTATAAGCAAGCTAAGACAGCTGAAATCCCCTGTCACAGCCAAGTAGAGGACTGATGTTCCAGGCTGGTAACATGCAAGGTAAGCCCATTGCCGTATCTTCTCTGAGGACTTTACAGAATTGCTGGTTTGTGCTGGGCTAGGTAACAGTCACCTGGCCCCAGCCAAGCGGTGATTCCCCATGAATGAGGGAGTGCCTGCAAGCACTGTAAAACTGGGTGCCTGGCACTCCAGAAATGACCACAAGTAAGCAGAGCAGCCATCGAGGCAGCGGTCCCAAAACAACCAGATTTTAAAAGGAGATGAGTTGCTACTGCTCAAAATAAGGTCAGAGTATGGTACCGTGTCCCATTTTGAAAAATCAATACACAAAAATAAGGCCTGACTGTTCTATATATTCCATTTCTAAGACAAATTACTGAAAGTTCGTAGGGCCAGGTGCTGCTCCCAGTTAGACGAGCATTATAGCAAGAAAGGCAAGTTACAGAATAAAATCCAAGACAGTTTTTGGTATGTCCATGATATCAAAGCTATTTTCACAGTAAAAATGGCCAAGGAGTCTTGAATTCTCTTCTGATGACCTTCCAAGGCTCAGAACTTGCCAGGTGCATGACTGCTCTTGTGGGAATTTGTAATCTCTTTAAAAACCAAGAACAGCAAATTCCACTGGAAGCATACTGTCCCAGAGCAGAGTCCCCACATCTGGAATTAACAAGTAAAAACAAAGCAAGTGGATTTGCAAACAAGGAGGTGATCACCAAACTACAGGGCTGGAAGGGATACGAGGAGGTCATCTAACTCCATCCCTGTTCCATCTGTTTTACCCCTTAGAGACCTCCCTAGTGCTTTAGACACCACAGTCTATCCAGGCAAGATGTTCCTTTCTTATGATTCACTCTTTTTGCCTTTAGAAAGTTTTCCCTAATGATTAACCTGGATCTCTTTTACCATAATCTACTTTTTTACCATTACATCTACTTCTCATCCTACCCGTCACAGACAAAGAAAACATTTGTTGTTCCTCTTGGTCCTGCAACAGCCTTTTAGATGCATGAAGATTTATCATGTCACTTCTTATTACATTCCCCAGACCTAAAACTCTATTTCTTCTTGCCTGTCCTCCCAGGTTGCGTTGTGAGACCTCTAGTGATTCTCGATGTTCACCTTTGGTGGCTCTCACACTTCAGTCCATGTCTTTCCTGAATTTCCCTATCCAGGAACAGCACACACCGTGTTCCCAGTTGAGGCCTTACCAGTATGATGTAGAATGGAAGCAGCACTTGGTGTGTTCTGCAAACATCCCTCCTGTTTATACATCTTAGTATGAGTTTACAGTGCTAGAGGATTTCTTTTGCTTTCTACGTATGTGGCAGTATTTGTAAAAGTCAGGGCCACAACATGAAATCAAAGTGCCACTGAAGTATCTGAGATGCTCTCCGTTAACCAGAACTCTTATCTCCTGTATGAAAGGGTTTCTGCTAAAAGTCACTGAATTTAAATTGCTACCTGCTGGAGGCAATTTAATTGGGGATCTCTATGATGAGTTATAGTCTTATTTTCTGATGGTCGTTTGGACATCTAGATCAACTCTTTTTTTTTTTTTTCTTTTTTTTAAAGTAAAAGTAATCTGTATACAAATCAGCAGCTGAATGCTTCCAAAAGAGGAAATGTTTCCAGAGGAAACTGAAGGACAGCAGAGACAGTCTAGTCTATAGAGGTCTTAAAATTTGCTGTCTTCTGCACCGGCTGTAACTGTTAGCAGGAAGAGTTGTCCAATTCTGGACGTAGAGCTGACTTCCTAAGCAACAACACAGGTGTTCAACTTGTGTTTGAAATAGAGGCAGAAGTCATCAACCACCAGGCATTCTCCTAATGCAAGTGGTTATTCACTACATAAGTATTTGAATAACTGTAATATTTATAAAATGATGCTATTTAACCCCCTTCCACCACCCCTGAACACACACGCCCACATTCATCTGGAGTAATGTTATGTGCAGGGGTGGAAGCTGAGTTCCAAATAAATTGCTGGTGGTGTTTTATGACAAGATAATAAATACAGGACTAATTCACTTTAAAAAACTACCTACTGACTCACTAAAAAAAAAAAAAAAAAGTTCTCTATGTAAAAACTTCTCCAGTTCAACAGGGAAATAAAAATCTGGCCTATCAGATTCGGTAAACTTTGATCACGTAGAAATATGTTTCTCACTCCTCAGGCTAAGAAAATAAGCTTTCAGATAGGAACTAATACGGGAAGTTTCTCTGGGGCCACATGCAAATCTGCTGAGTGTTCAGTGTAGACTTAGGCATTTGGAAGCATTTTAGGAATAAGAGAGGCTCCAGGTCTGTGCATACACTGTAGATAATTTCACCACTCACAGATTTTCCAAGCAGTAAAATATAAAGTTGCGGCTGGGTTTGCTGCAGTGACTCAGGACTGTGGACGTACAAGAAGCTAATGAGAAACACACAACTTTCACTTCACTACCCCGTAAATTTTTTAAGTAGAGGTAACCCAAAACAAAGGCTACAGAATGGCAGAAAACTTTCTCCCCAAACTACACAATATGCCAAAGGAAGAGCAGCCCAGCTAAGTTTGACTTAATGCTTACTTTAAGAACAACATCAGCTTGAGTGTGTAAAGAGGTGCAAGATCATCTAAAGCAGTAAGACAGGTGGCTTTTCAATGATCAAAATATAGATATGCAAGAAGACCCTACCCAACTAGACTGTTGCCATACTACGCAATTAACGTATTAAACAAAAAATGAGAAGTACAGTATTTCCTTGTACTCAGCTAGTTCCCGAGAACAACCAAAGGAACGGATTTAAATGTATTTTATTGAAATGTAATAGAGAGAAAGTTCTACGAGGTCGTCATTGAGACACTTCGTTGGTTCTTCAACTAATTTGGGCTATACAAATTCTGCACAAAGCTGCCTGTGCAGTGCTCCCCCTGGGACTACTTTACTCCACGTAGTATGCATTAAGGTCTAAACGGCATGTTTACTATTTTGAGTTTGGATTAGAGGAGGGCCTGAGCTATGTTTTGTATACTTGTTTTCAAAGCAACAGCTTTTTCCTCCTTTGACCGAGTGTATAGAGCAGATCCCTTGTGGTGTTGTCTAGAAATAACTGACAGCCCTGAATCTCAAACAGGTCTTGAGGTTTTCTTCAAACTTTTAACTTTCCCATGGTTAGGCTCTCTTTAGCAAAAGGTGGCCCTAGTTAAGAACCTTATTGCTTTTCTAGTACTATTAGGTTTGTCCTTTGATAAGCTATAAAAAGACTCTACCTGTGCCCCAGCCAAATTCACCACTGTTTAAAGAAGTATTAATAAAAAGGGGAAAGTAAATCAATGAAGTCACTTTATTGATCCTGAGAACGTGGAACTACTATTAATAAAACATGATGATGTTGTTTTGTGGATAGGTCGAAGTCCTGGGAAGGGTGTGTTTGTCATTTTAATTTATGTGCCGTTTCATCAACAAAGTATTTGTTATTGCAGTATTGTATTTATTCATCTCCTGTTTTCCTGCCCCACAGCCAGAACATCTGCTAAACGTTTCTGAATCTAAGCTTGTTGGGATAGGGCCCATTACTTTTACATATTTATGAACTGTGTGGTACACTGGCATTCATTCAGCAAAGATTGCTTCCCGAGGCTCATACGCGAATGACATAAACCGGCATGGGTTTATGTGCAAGAGGTCCACATGTGCAGGGGTCACAGAGGGGGCTGGAAATCCAGTTACGTGCAGGAGTACTTAAGCTCCTCTGCTGCAGAGGAACAGAGCTATCTGCTAATGTCTGAGTGATGCAGGAACACAAAAAAGGAAGAACAGGTATTTATGGTGTCCTACGGAATTATAATGAAGAATAATGGCATAAAATTGAAAAAAAAAGAATTGGTATCTGACCCCAGAAACATCCTCTGTCATCAAAATATTTTGAAGTCTGGTCAAACAGCCCAAAAAACCAAAAGCTACTATGCATGTGTGTGTTAGACTGGACAAAGCAGAACACAGGACTGGTTCTAGGGGTGGAAAAATGAACAAATAATTCATTTCTGATTTCTGTTTTTCTTCTGTTGTAGCCCAGCCTCTCTGGCCAACACTCACACAGGCTCGGCTTTATACTGTTTACACACTGGAGGGAGTGTGTTCTGCCATTATTGTGCAGAGAACTTACACATGTGACTCCCATTACCACGAACAGAAGCTATGTTCATAAATTGCCCTTGTGTGCCTGGACTGAGCGGACCTGTCCCTATTTGCCTTTCCGGCTGGATTGCAAACAGTGCCTTTCCAAAGTCGAGGTTGTAAGATTTTCAGACCTCGTGAGAAAGAATGTAATGTAGCCTATCTCCTCTCAACTGTGAGAGCCACCCATGCTTCAAGGATCATTTGTCTGCCTAAATCCATGCCAGCAACGGAACACAAGCACAATCACAGCCTAATAGTCGTAATGAGATTACAGCTAGAGATGCCCCAGTGCTGCCGTCTGGCCAAGGAACAGAACAAGCACCAAATTCATCTGGAGAAAAAAAAAAATCTCCTTGGCTTTCGTGTGAGCAGGCTGCAGGTTGATCAAGATTTCAGATCTATGGTGTATAAGATCCCTTTGATTTCCTTACAATTTTTTTTTTGCAATGCATTATTATTTTTTACAAAGGAGCATATTCTTCTCATGGATCTCTAGATTTAATTAATATTTTAAATTAGTATTTTCATATGTTCACACTGCTCTGTAGCACAATTACATTTACAGATGCCTATTGTTAGCTGCGCTAGATTGATCTGACCCATGCCTTTTGTATGTTTATCTATTATCTGTCTGTATGCTTGACTATGACATCCATGTGCTACCGTGGAGTGTGGTGGATCTTTGCCAATACAATAATTCTTTTTATCAGCAGTTTATCTGATGCATCTGTTTGTCTCACTGGAATGAAATTACTTGTAACTCTATCCTGCGTAGGGCAAATACTCTTTCTGCACCTGTTCCAAGTGGCATTTGGTTTACTTACTGATTAAATTCTTAACCTCAACAAAACCAAGTAAGTTAGCATATGTAACAAAGGCTGGAATCAGGAATTAAATTAAAAAGCTGATCCTTTGATAGTACCGTATGAGCTGGCTATCAGTGCATTAAGGTAGGGATTGTGAAATGCTCACTGCAAACTGCAGATACTGCCTTGCAGATCTCATCGAGGTTGCTGCGAGAGACGTACTGCTAGTGGGTAAGCCTGCAGCTCCTGCAGGACTTCATGCCTAAAAAAGAAAATCCAGTAGCATTGCGTTCATGGATTTTGCATGAAGCCTGTTTAGAAGAGCTAGCACAAAAGAAAATTCTTTCCCTTAGAAACCCCAGAATTTCATAGCCAGTAGCAAACAATAAATAACATTTTCAGGAGAAGGTACAAGAGGCCGGCTGGGTACGTACTCACAGAGCAAGGCTGCGTAAGTGACCTTCTTCTTGCACAAGTCAGCTCCTCCCCGACAGGTGCTGGTAGTTCTTCCGCCTCCGCCAGGGGCAGGTGGCTAAATTGGAGCCCCCTCACCATTCATCCGTGCCCTGTCTCCACACGGGTTTCTCTGTGGAGAGCTCGCATGAACGATTTTCTCTTTCTCTAGGCTTGCAAGTTAAAGACAGAGTAAAAAGGAAATGGGATCTGGGATGCAAAATCTCGTTCTGTACCTCTTTCCCAGAGCATCTCGCAGGGTCTCGGGGAGGCTGTGTGATGACGGGTCTGGCTGCCAATTTGTCATTGTTGCCGTGGTAACAGAGCAGTGGTCCCCTGTGGCTGGGTAAGGGAGCGGCAAGGGGAGCACTGAACGCATGTATTGCCTCCTCCTTTGAGGATTCTTCTGACCTGGCTAATCCACCCATTTCTTAAAAAAAGGCTGTTTTATACAGAAAGTACTCCTCCCCCCCCCCCTCCCGGCTTTGGGACACACATGCTTTGGTTACTCCACTTGTGGAGCTCTACAGCATCCGTAAATCTTGTTTCTATGGTATGGAAAGGTGGCATAACCCCGAGAGAGACACTCACTTCCTCGGGGAAATACCATGTCATGTGAAAACAGGAAAAAAGAAACCTTGTTCTGGTAAACATCTGAACATCAGCACATGCTCACTAGGACAGAGCGATATAATTTTGTCTCTCTAAGCAGGTGAATGAGCAGTTGAGACAGCAACAGGGTATTTTTCTGCCAAATGTTTCTCTGCCAACACGACCGAGTGCAAGTGTGTATGTGAGGCCCTATTCCAGCTATGGGGAAGCTCAGGGCAGGCAGAATTCCTTTGTTCCTGTCCCCTCAACTGAGAAGTCTTGATATTATCCTTTCTAAGCCTTAATATCGCTGTTTTCTACTTGTTTAACACATTTTTATTGTAACGTTAACATAAATGTTATTAGTAATGTTAGGCAGGACAGTCCACAGCAGCGGAGGCCTTCAGACTCTTGGCTGTAGTTAGAGAAGCAGCCAGGACTGCAGAAGCAGGCGTTATTTTGCTGGACAATGAACAATTCAGGCTTGTCTGGGAAAGCAAATCCTTGGATAGTTAAATAATACCACTTGTTTACGAGACAGACTATCTCATCTTCTTAATAAAATGTTGCTAATGGTTCTTTGTTACTTTCCTTATTATTCTCCCTATGCCAAGTGCTTTTTTTAAGGTAATGGATTTCCTCTCTCAGGACGCCATAACAAACACAGCTCAGCCTGCAGGTAGCTGGTATAGACAAAAACAAACACACAGAACTAAAAAACACACATTTGTTTTCTTGACTAACTTTCCTGTCCTCACTTCTAGCTCAAGTTGTTTGAGCTTTTTCTGACAGTGGCTCATCACAACTTGCTGGATAGGAACAGGCCTCCGGATGCCAAAATCGAAATATTAAAGATCCCTTTACAACAAAGGGTTAAGTACGTTTTTATCCCCACTATAATCCGAAGCAGCAGAGACGAGACTAGCTCAGAACTGCAGTATCAACCAGAAGGGTTAAAAAGACTTGAACCAGATTCAAAAAACTGTGAGTGGGCTAAAAAAATCTCAGATGTTAAAAACAATAACAATTCAAGTCTTTTTACTTGTCTTTGCCTCTGCCGTCAGACTCAGTTTTCCAGCTTTTCTCCAACACACTGTAAGGGTTATACTTTTATTTGGTTTAGGAAAAAAATTTCAATTTCTCCTATGTTTATGTGATTATAAAACGTGGGATTTGGAGAACATCACCAAATACAGCGATGGCCATGACAATGCCACTTGATTTGTCAGTGCGGAAGCATCTCTGCAAAGTAGGTAAGCCCATTTAAGGCTGGTCTCAGGAAGTCTGGAGCCTTCACATTAAAGATGCTGGACTTTAACAGCATCCCCCCACCTCCCTCCTCCGTGGTAGTTTAGTCGCTTGTTCAAAAGTAGTTCTGAGTACACCCAGAGTTATGAGCATCTGGTTCCACACAGATACAAGGTTACTAAAAATATGAAGGCGTATTATAAAAATCCATGTTATCACGGGCATTTTATGGCTTCTTCTTCAGTAATCTTAAATGAGAATGGAACAAGATCAGAAACTGAACTGCACAGTTAATCTTACACAGGGAAAATGCTGGTTGGTACACATAATGAAATATCTCTGTTTTGCTCACACACACACACCCCTTCCCACAGACATTTTTACGCATTTTTAGCGGAAAAGACTTGGTGCCTCTGGGTGTGATAGCAAGAAGCCATTCAAAATTAAGTTGTCCCCTGAAGAAGACAATCCTGAGAAGGAATAGCCCTGGGCTAGCAGGGGGTATGAAAGCAGCAGAGGAACACAGGGGAGAGGAGGTGGCTGAGCTTGGCCTGCAGCACCACAGAGCCTTCTCCATTTGCAGCTTTATCTTCCCGCAGTCAGAGCACTAGCTAGAGCTATTTAATGGGATCACGAGGGCTGCTCAACCATTACTTACGGAAGAGGGTATAAAAATGACAGCAGCTAATAAGCACCAATTTCTCATCAGTCGCCTCATCAGGCTAATTTCACAAACAGACAGTTTCAGAGGCTAAAGGGCTGGAAATGACATTCCGGCTGCTGGGTCCAGGCCAGTAGAGAGAGAGAACATCCCTGTGCCCGCACACTTCAGTCGCACCCAGAAACAAAAGAGAGCTACCCTAAATGGACATCCACAGGAAGACACAGATTTCATAAACTGAGCTGGAAGGCTAAAGGCACAGCACATTCATTCTTCCGAACGATTAAGAGGCAACAGGAGCAAGAACATGAATGTTCCTTTGTCCATAAATGTCCAGACCGCATTCCTGGTTGTGAAGTACCCTCGCAGAAAGGAAGGCTTTGTATGGAGCTCATGACTGAGGACAGCAAGAAAGCCTTAAAAAAAACCCCAAACTTGATGAACCAGGGGGGAAACACACCTTTAATTGAGGAGTTAATTCAGAGGAGGCGTTCATGCATTTAAGGGAGAAGGCTGGCTGATGCGAAGGGCAGAAAGTGGACAGAGGTGCGTGTGTGGTCTGAGAGGATAAAGGCAGGGAGTGTGTGTTTGTGTGTGTAGGAAGGGAGCGGGTTGTTTGTAGTAGGAGTGTAGTCCATGCATGTGAATTATAGATGTCAAAGCTGAAAAACAGCTTGTTGGCCCTTTTTACTTTTACTTCTTGTAGCCACTGAAGATTTGAAAAGTTGAATCTTCCGCTCATTGCACCAAAGGATCTAATGCAGTATATCTGCTCTAGTATCACCAGTCACTAATTAGGTAATTCTGACAAAAAAACAACCCACACGTGACAAGACTTGTTCTTTCAAACACTGAAGTTCGTTTTTGTTCTTAATATCACTATCCTTTTTTTTTTAAATATGCATTTAATTTTTTTCGCTCTGATCTATAGTTAGCCTTGTTAGGAAGTGTCTATGCTGTTTTTCTATTTTTAAAAGATGGCCCCACATTTCCTCAGTTTTTGCTTAAAATTCTGTTGTGCACTGCTGGTAAAATTAACTCACAACCACTTTTCAAGGCTATTACAAAGTTATCACCACATTAAAATATGTTCTGTGCTAGATGATTTGGATGTGCTAGGCTTCTTTCACAATATTTTAACACCCAATTTTCATGGACATCCTTGCCTCTGCTTGTCTATACTCCTATTATCTGCTGCTATGGTCATGCATGTTATTGATGGGTTTCTGGAAAGCTCAGCAACTCAGCAATTTTATAACTGCATTATAAATAATTCAATCAGCTGTTCTTCCCCACATCTACTTCTCATTTATTAATGGACCTTTTTTTCTAGGCAGTATTTTTTCATCTCTCATCACCATCCAATATATATACTTGGGGGAGGAATGTAATTAGATTTGCGGTCCTTCTGCCAAAACTTCCACCAACTTCAGTCTGAGATTTGCCTAAAGAATGCCTGATTATAGCCTGTAGGAGTTGGTCCTATTTCTGTACACCAGGAACAGGCTGAAGTGAGTGCACACAAGGTGGGCAATAGAGTCCCAGGGGCATTTTACCCACAGGCATTTTAAGAGAAGCATGAAAACTTGGATTTCTATCTATGAGAAGAGGAAGGTGAAGGACATGGGGGAAACTAGGCAAGGTGAAAGAGAATTCTGTTATACAAGAGCAGAGCAAACTGAAGAATTTATATCATTAACTCATGTTAAACTCTGGTTGAACGTTTTGTTTTTGGGGGTTTTTTGGGTTTTTTTAACTTTTCAGATAACAGAAGAGTGGATTTTCTTCCTTCCCCCTTTTCTGTCATTGGACAGCTGTGCAAATATTTCAACATGTGATTGTGGAAGCACAACACTGAAAACTTCTGAATTGTGCCAAGAGAAAAGTACAGGAAAACAAAAGGCAAAAGCCTGGAGTAGATCTTGCTGCCAGGATCTCCTGTCCCCAGGGGAACTAAACAGAGGAAAAGGGAGAGAAAAAAGAAGTCTGATAGCTTTCATTGCTTACAGTGACAGTATCCCGGGTCAGAAGGAAACACAGGCTTTTGTAGTCTTTTTGAAGGAGGGTAGCAAAGGTATCAGAGCAATTAGCGGTCTATTAAATCACGGCTTTCTTGAAGGTTGTTGGCTTTAGTCTGCAGCACCAACTGCTCCTATTGTACCTGCTTAAGATACCGAGTTCTCAGGTTGCAGGTAAATTGAAAACCTGACTTACACAGTGCAGTAACTCAGTCTTTTAATATAGGAAATCAGGCCTACATGCTTGGTCTGCCATGAAACAGGTCTTCTTCCAGCAGCTTAAGGGGTTCATCAGCAAAGCAGTGACTTGGGCCAGCTGACTAAAAATGCATTTCTTCACAGGTTCTCTCAGGAGTTTATGCTTCGTAAGTGTGGGCAGCAGGTTTGATAACACAAACCTAAATATGCCACAGCCAGGAATCAAGTTGCATTGATTCTCTGCCAAAGAATCCTATCTTCTTACTGCAAGGGAACGAACAAATCCATAAAAAAATTAGCTTTCACTTGCAGCATTCTCAGTGTGTCTTGCCACACTCATTCAGCGTTTCCTCTACATTGAATCACAGAACAGAACAGCTTCGTCTTTCCCTCCTCCTTAAGTTAAAGCAGCTGGTTGTGCTGTAACCGTACCCTATCTCTCAGCAATAGCAAATGAAAAGTTTTGCAAAGGAATGCGTACCAATCCATCCTGCTGGTAAGAGGTCAAAGGAACAAGATTTCTTCCTGAAGCTGGTCATCATTCTGTGTCCTGAAACACAGAGCTGGTGATACTTCTCATTTTTGTTAGGCCCATACAACTGCCAAAGTTACTCAAACAAACAAGAAACCTTTGGCTGTGCTGCATGTAATCTCCCATCTCAGGGAATTAAGCAGGTGGTTATTAAAACTGCAATAACACCCACACTGCGAGCACATTTAAACCCTAAAGGAAGAAATTATTCCTTCCATCAAAGACAGCAAAATCATTTAATGATTTCAGGAAGCCTTCGCACTCCAAACTTCCTCTAACCATTTTCATTCCACTTCCATTTAATTACCTGAATGATTAATTAAGGTTAATCAGCTAATGTTTTGCACAGTGCTTGGAATAAGTAAAGCACTGAATAAATCCTGGGCATGAATTGTTTATTAGGCTACTATTTACTTCATTGTTGTTGTTCTCTGGGCTCTTCCTATTCCTTTTCGTAGGCAGTGGCCACTGCTACCACAGCTATTATTTCTAGCCCAAGTTACGTGTTCAGCAACACCATCCTCCTGAGGCTGTTTCAAGAATATATAACTTTTTTTGCCATCGTCACATGTACTTTTATGGAACCCAAGTTTGCAGTGAAAACCTGGTGCCCTGTTATCCACTTAAAAGCGTTTTCACCTCACCCTCAGGCTCGGACTTGAGACTCCAGCCTCCCACACCTATCCACTGCCTGCATCTGCACAGCGGTGAGAACAGACGGAGGCTCCCCTCGCTCAGTAGGACAGCAGAAACCAAGGGTGCTTGTAGCTTCTCCCAAAAGGAGATTGGTTTCCCAACTAAGCCATGGAAACATCTGTAATTCTGCCCTTCCTTAAGGAAGTCTAACCAGGGCTCTCTTGTTGACGCAGGGGTAAGCACAGCCTACAGCAGAGTCATGGTTAATGTGGCCTCCAAGTATGAAGAGGAGGCTTGTCTGGCACAGAAATCTCACCCTACTAAGAAAGCTTTAAGGCCGCCTCCCAGCTTCTCCACAGTCTTGTATGACTCTGAGCAGGCCATTTACAACTAGATGTACAAGCGTGGTGGTTGTTTTCACAGACCAGAGTCATGACTTTAAAAAGCTGGACGTATCCCTCCAATTGAAAGCAGTGGGCTCCGTAGTTACCGTCTCTCCAGATCCTGTGAGGTAAATGTACAAAATACTGGGTTTGCTTTGTTTTTCTTTAACTGTCAGCCATACAAATTCTGCTTTATAATTGAGAGTCAAGTCAAGTTCTTTCCTTCTTACTCATAAGTAACAGGCCAAAACAGGCCACAGGGATGCCAAAAATATAACTCTTTGGAACTTGGTAAACAATTTTGTTGATACTCGTGAAAACACAGCAAAATCATTTTCTTTTAGTGCATTGGCTCTTCAGAGGTAATGACAGCTCATTTCTTTGAGTCAGTGAACTCGGCAGACCCAACTGTGAACAAAACCAGGACAGGCTGAGCTGGTGAATCTCATGATCCTTCTTTCATGTTCCAGTTCATTTTAACTCCTTCTAGGGTCTCCGAAGCAAAAGACCGTCTCGCACTCAGAGACACCAAAGCAGCAAAGGACAAGGCCAGCAATAAAGTCCCTATAATGTTTCTTTCTTCCTTGCCTAGATCACTGCTAGACAAGTAATCCTCACATCATAAACAGTTATGGGCATGGGTTTAGGGGGCCCGTGAAGCCCTGTTTTCTTCTAATTCTTCTTGTCTTGGCCTTTATCAGTTCTGGAAGAAGACTGCTAACAGCACCGGCTGCCAGCCAGGGCGGCCATGCAGAGTGTCTCTTGCAAGTTCTCCAGCTAAGTCCCACAGTGATGTCAAGTGTTTTCCCAGCACAACTGCCAGTCACAGTCCCCAGTGCCGAGAAATGATGGGATTTGCAGTAAGTCAGCAACTGAGGAGCAAAGAGCCAGAGAACAAAACAGATGAAGAAAAGCAAAGGGAAACAAATGAACAAGAGCGCAGAAAAGAAACATACAGAAAACAAGAGAAATCAGAGCCATTTAAAATGGTTTAACTCATCTGTCTGGCATCTCTAAACACCAGAGAGCCAGTTAAAGCACCATAAAGGTGGCATACCTGGCTTGGGACCTGTATGCACATACAGACATGGAGGCATTATACAGGCAATATGAAGAATTCAAATACAGGGCTTTAAGTCTAGGTACTACTGTGTGTATGTGCACGTTACATATATGGAGTACCAAGAAAGCAGAAAATTATAAGTCAGGTCTGGCATTGTAACACAGTAGGCTTAAAAATCTTAAGATTTTGATCTTTAAAAAAACAAACAAGCCACCAAAAACAAATGAACAAACCCAAACAGGACTGTGAGCACTTTTTTGCTAAATATCACGAAAAAGACAGAAAAAGGTGGAGATGAACAGAAATGGCTGCTGAAGTTTGTCTGTCTGCCACCCATTAGTACCTTTGCTGGAGAAGGTACATAAACCTGCTGGTGCATTCTCTGTCGCTGTGGAGGGTTCTGCTTGATCCAAAGAAAACTGCAAAGGCAGATTTGCCCCAGCTGTTCTGACTGACAGCTTTCTCTGATGGATACAAACAGCAAATGAGCAAAAGGCTAATGAGATGCTGTCCGAGCGCCCAATACAGAATGCAAGGAACAGCCTTGTGGAGAAGACTGGACTGAAGGAAGAAACAATACGGAAGAGTTTTGACCTTTTTCACTGAATCAACAAGGAAACAATATATGGGTCTTCCTTCTCTTGGGCTACAGGCGCTCTGCGAGAGCAGGGGGATTGGTTTCTGTGGCTCATTAACCCAGGCTACTGCTGTTTCATGGAGATCAATGTATCATTTAATAGGGAGAGGCTTTTCAGCTCTGTGAGATTTTATCTGGTGGCTACCATGATATTTATAGACATATCCATCAGCGTAACAGCAGGAAGCAATTCTCTAAGGGTCGAATTGGGTGGATTCCCCCCATTTAAATTCCATTATGGATGCAGCTTTCTGTATAGGATTAACCGCTTAACTCAGTGAATCCTGAATATCATCAGCTATTGTTCACAAGAACTGATGATCTCCACGGCTTAGTTTCGGGATGGTTGACTTGTTTTCAGCCTCAATTATCTTTTCAAAGAATAAGGTCCTTTGTTAACCTCTGACTTGCTGAGGAATGTGTAGGTAGCCTATTAAGTACTTCACAGTCCTCTTTTAACGCTGCAATTCAGCTCTAGAGATTTAGTCCCATGATTGTCCTATTTCTGACTAGTCTGAATCTTCAACTATCACATGAACAGCAAGACCAGAGAACCCGTTTTGATCACAGCAAGCTTAGGAAAAGAAACAACAGTGGCTTGGAAGATCAAGGCAGAAACTCTGTGCATATTATGCAAAGTGTTTTAATGCTTTCAGCCTAACTTTTGGTAATGATTTACAGAGCATGCTTCCCTGCTAAGACTATTTTGAGAGTCAGCTCCTATGGGGATTTAGTGTGCGCTGATTCTAACTCCTAAAATTATCCGACTATCTTTCTAGTATTGAATGTCTTATGGCGAACACACCTTTTGGCATGAGACAGTCTTGCAAGGAGAGCTTAGAATAGACCTATTGTTCCGGCAGCTCACAGCGCACAGGGAATGTTAACTGCTGCTTAATTTGACACAGAAAGACGGATGCTGACTCCTGGCATGGACAAGCCTTCTTGAATACAAATAACAAATTTGAGCTATTTAAGGTTTTGTTTCCAATCGCCAGAGCTATCATCAGTCATGTCTGTCCATCCTCTCTCCCTTTCAAACTTAGCATGACCCTGTTTCTCTTAACCTGCCTTCGTGTTTACAGTGATCTCCACCCTCATGACTTGGTTGTATTCCCAGTGCCAGCCTGACACACCAGCATGCAGTTCTCATCTTCCTCTGTCTACTACCCTTCTAGTGCTTTCTCACAAATACACTTAATAAGAAACACGAGGGCAGATGCTATCTATCCCTGACTGCAAAAATTAAGTTCCCAATCTCTGGCAGAACCCACCTCATTTTCCATCCTCAAGGATCTCGAAGTTTATACTTGAATCTCATTCCTGTTACTTAGCTCTTAAGTAATTTCATTTTGATAGTGTATATAGCTACAGTGTACTATTGTTCCTTTGCTTTACACTAATCCATTTCTTTTCACCCATGTATCTCAGAACACTTCATAAATGCAACTTAAACTACAAAACTAATAAGCCTTCTTGTCAGGCAGGAGAGACAATGATGTTGTCATCTCGGCTTTATGAAGAAAGAAGCTGATGTTCAGAGAGAAAAAAATTTTATAGGAAGTAATCTCTAGTCAATAAACTCTGCAACTGAGATGACTTGGCATAATTTTAATGCTTGAAATGTATCTATCCAAGAAACTTTCAATTTTTAGCTAGACTTGCACAAGCTTCTTGTGCAAGTCTAATAACAAGAAGAATTGTTTAAAAAAAATTTACTACATTACAGAGTTCTTTAATCATCTTGGCAACATCATCATCATCAGGGTCCACCCCCAGTGGCACTAATAGATCTTAAAAGCCCTGCCCAGCCTCACTGGAGACTCTCACCCTGCACCTCCTGCCCAGTGGTCCTGGGGAGGGGGGGCTCCATTTAAGCCCCATCCTCGGCACCCAGGCCTGCCCTGAGCTACACGGTAGCTGTACATGTCTGCGGTCCTCTCTCTGTCTCCTGGCTGGATGTTGGACCTCTGTTGTAGTCCTGCCTCCTGCTGCTCCTGACTGGACTTGTGGGATGGACCCTGAACCTAATTCATCACCACGCCTTGTCTGGCGCAGTTGATGAAACCTGTTATCGGCACCCAAAGCTGCCCATCCTGCTCAGGTCCTCTGGGTGCAACTGTGTCCTGGTCAGGGAAGACACTGCTCCTGCCTGCCCTGGGCTCACCCTTGGCCCCATAACTTGTCACCTGGTCTTTCAGCTCCTCGGCACCCTCGTCCCCACCGCCAGGTCATTCTCATCCTGGAAATGCTGGAAAAGATCTTGCAAACACTTCAGTGCAAAGCCAGCAAGGCACCTTGGTCCAAACCCTTCTCAGCGGCGGTTTAAAAGCTGCCACTGACTTCGCAGCAGAGTGGCTGTCAAGCACTAACACAAGCTGTTGCGTTACTGCTCTCCAGGCGAGACAGTGTTGACCCGGGCTGAGACTAAGTTACTGTGGGAATGCCATGCTGAATTCTCCTGGCTACATCTACCCAAGGATGACTGCAGTGGGAGACGGGAGAGTTACAGCTTAAAGTTCACTTTGATAAAACAGAAATATTTAAAATACAACTTGTGTGATCTACAGTAGAGTTCCAAAAGATATTAATTACAGTTTATTAGCTTTTCTGTAATGTTTCAAGCAAGTTCTTTTAGGCTGTCTACACTGAGTCATTTTTTTGGAAAGAAACAGTTTGGATCTAACCCTAAATGAGAAATTATTTCAGATTTGGTAATACAGACCAGGCTTTCAACTTCCTCCATGAAGGCATCTGGAATGAAAATGCGTCTCAGAAATTTTGGCCTGCCTGTTCAGCCTACCCAGGCTCAGGCTGCTCTCAAAGATGAAAAGCCCACCAAAAGACAAGCGTTAGATTCCTCACCGGCTGCCCTTCCCCCAGTGCCAAGAAGTAAACACGTATGTCTAGGGCTGCATAAACTAATTAGACACCTAATCCTACCTTTGTCTGCATCTGGTATCGCCGAGAAAGATGAGAAGGAGCAGCAAGTAAGGGAGGAACAGAGGGAAAGAGAACATCAGCTTGCTGGAGAAACGGGGGCCAATACAGTGCTCAAGACACCAATTTTACACAAACTATAAGCATACCTCTCAAACCAATAAGCCCCTTAAATACCACACAGGTCTTCAAAAGGAGGGGAAAATTCCTGCCCAAAATAGAGGTGCTGCACTTGCATTGACTATATAAAAAAGGGCAGAGACAAATTTGTAAAAAAGAGCAATAGCTTCTTAATTACTGTATCGAGCTTGCAAGCAAAATGGCAAGCAAGGGAGTCCTGCCCACCGCAGTCCTCCTGCCAGAGGGGCTCACGGGGGTACGCTCACCGTAAAACACAAACCACAAAGGTTGCATCGGCAAATAACCCCTTCCCAGGGGGTCCTCTCCCAAGGCTCAGGCACCGCTACCACGCAACTCATCGGCACCGCCGGCTTTCCTGAAACAACCTCTCGTCACGCCTTTTGGGAGCATCGCAAGACGTGGCCAGATAAGAGCCAGGACCGGCAGCCTGAGATGCAAAAGAGTTTGTTAAGTTCCATAATATTTTCTGCCATTTCCCATTCAAGATGCAGAACACACATTGCCTGTTTGTCACGATAATTCACAGGAGATTGGTGGTAAACATGCATTCAAAAGGAGGGGCAGATGTCTGACAAATGCTGCAAAAAGAAGTACTGAGGAGTTAGGAAACTAGGTTAAAAATAAGAAGAAACATATTTTCTCAAATTGTCTTATGGTAACAAATACTTTCAGGGTTCATGCAGCCAAGCACTTCTCCCAACCGTGAGAGCATGTTTGCTTTTGAAAGAGAGGAAAGGTGGAGACTAATGTATGACAACTGATTTTGGCAGGTTGGGCTCCAAAAAGAGGTATTAACTATTAGAAGGGCTTGCAACCCTAAATCAGTGAGCGAAGAGATGCAGTGCTAGGCAAACAGGTTTTAATTGACCTACAGTGATGACAGGCCTTAGTATTTTCTCACAGATAATCACTGGTTGCATAAAGAAGATGCCCTAGGCCTTTAACCAAATTGGTCACCTTGAAGCTATGAAATGCCCCACCCAGCACTAATTGTTACTATTATAACAGTAACAATGAAATCAAAAGTAACAGCTGTTATTCTTTGACTGCTGCCTTGCCAAGCCTGGTATTTTGTTTGATATGGAGCAAAAAAACCGAGGCTTAATCGACATAAAATCACCCTTTGTTTTAGAACGCTTTTGCCATTATCCAAGTAAAACTCAAGTTTTGACAAGTTGTGAAAACAACTGTGTGTTTCCAGTTTCCCAATTTCCAGCGTTTACTCCTTACCCAGTGTTTGTGCATCTCTGATGAAGGTTAAAACAGAGATTTGCTTGTACTTTTATGATACCCCCCAGCTGGACTGTGGCTGTGACCACCCCTGTAGTTGCCTTTTCTGCCTTCTGCCATCCTTGCTCATTGTTTATATGGATTTTCATGCAGCCAAAATAAGAGGCGACTGCTTTTAAACACAGTAACTAGGGCCATCAGCAGGTGGTCTCAAAATCAGGTGAGTCACCTCTTACTAGTTCTATTTTTGAAACAACAAAATAGGTTTGATTCTGTGCCACCATGCTCGGTGAGGTAAGAAAGCGGAGCATCACCATCGGCCATCTGTTCAACGCGCAGCCGGAAAACCTTCACCTTCACCCAGCCGAGGGCTCTGACAACCGACCACCTGGCAGGAGCAAGGGGAGACCTGAATCTGGGCTAACTGAAGGGATCTGCAGTCAGCTATCTTTGTATTTAGCAGGGATGTATTGCTGATGGAAATCATGAGCAAATTACAGGTTCTGGCATGTCATGGTCTAGCCAGACCCAAACAAAAGCACGTGGTGGTAACAACAGAGCGCTGCACGCTGGGACCTGCTGTCTGCATGGACCTCATAGCTTTATTAAAGAGTTGCTGCTAAGCTATGATGTACTACAAAACTGTACATCTTTCCTAGAAACTATTCTTTTCTTAGTTGTGTTTATAACGCCTTTTATAATTTCCAGCTCTTCTGTTTGCTTTATATGAGTGTAAGAGGGTTTCTTGCTCATCAAATCATAGGGCCTCACTGTTTCTGGCTCAAAGTCTCCCTAATGCTGCTAATCTCATATTAACAGCCTACTGACACAGAAGAGACCACAGAAAAGACTGACTGCCAGCTCTCTGGCCCTGTGACCGTGTGCTGGTCAGATCTGGATTAATACTTGAGGCGATTTACCTCAGGAGGCCTGTTACAGGTGCCTGTAACTCTAAACTCTCCTTGAACTGCCTGGCAGGAGAGGGAGGAGGGGAACTTGTGAATCTACAGCTGATGCAGACACAAGCAAGGCTCCTCTGAAACTCGCTTTTCCTGTGGAGAATCAGGATGACAGCAGCAAAAAAAACCCTTGATTTCAGATAAAAGGCGAGGAGCTGGGCATCAACATCCTACCTGGGACGCGACATCCACTGCAATGCTCCCTCTTACTACCTGTCACTGGTAGCAAGTTTGCTTGACTTCAGCTTTTCTGGTTACTAGAAATGGTTATCCAGGAGCACAGGCAACGATGCCCATTTCCTCCAGCGTTTGTGTAGCGGTATAGCCCTGCAGTGTAGGCTAATTCGGGTACAAGAGCAACTCTTTCTGCTTTAAAAACAGTTTAAGCTGCTCACATTTAAGGAAAGATGGAAAACCAGCATCATTCTTATATGGCAATGAGTGTCCACGTGACAGTTTGGTTGACCAGCCCAAACGGCCTCAGGCTCCTCTCCAGGGCTGGGCTGCATGTCCTACAGTCGCAGCACTGTGTTGTGCAGACTCCGCTGCTCCATGACCCTACATAGTAGGAGGAGGGCGGCTGGGACTGCGGATCAGGCTGACCAGCTGTGCTTGACGTCACCCAGCAGAAAGAGAGTCCACGCGCTGCATCTGGGCTGCACGAGGAATATGCCCGACTGCCGGGGAGAGGAACGGAGGCAGGAGCCAATGCTGCCCGCTGCCAGGCCAACCTCCAAGGCTTTGCGCATGCCCCAGTCTGGAGCCACAGCACCACTCGTCTCCACTAAGATGATTCTACTGTGGAATGATTTCATTTTGCTTGTTAATAAATTGCCAATAAAATCGGTAATTGTTCCTGGCCTGAAGTTAAACAGTCCTGTTACTGAGTTGCTACTATTTGCAGGTCAGAGAGCTGCAAGAGGTTTGGCCTTCGAGGCACCACACTGTCCCCTCTAGGGAAGAGGGGTGAAGTACAAAAACATTCTACCATGTCTTACAGAGAAATTAATTTTACCTGTAATTACTGTTACTACAAGGCTGCTTGTTCCACCTTGGCTTCTGAAACAACCACGCTGCAACTCATACAGATCTTCTGTTTAGAGCAACTCCTACCTCTCTAACATAACCGCATGAGTGTTGCAGCTCACGTTATCTTTCCATAGGCCTATATTAATAAGGAGCATCTGCAAGGAAACAGGATCTGACTCACTCTGCAGCAGCTGCCCCTGCTGCTCACTTCCCCACCTGAAACAACAGTCCCTTCTTTCAAAAGTTACCTCCATCATCCCAGCAGCCAAATCCAACATCGCCGGCGCAATGCCGTGCCACTCTTCTAAGGGACAGAATATTCTCGGCTGCTCCCTGCGAAAGAAATTCTTGAACTGTATCTCTGCGTATCGCAGACTTACCTTAGTTTTGCACTGTCTCACTCCTTTTCTGAGTCTCAGCAGGGAGTATCCGGCCAGCGTGAGCCTTTTTCAAAATTGATTCCTTATCCATATTTGGGAATTTGTGCTGGGCACTAGCTGGTACGAGGCACGGTCTTCCCACAGTGCACTTTGGGACTTGTAGTTCCCAAAAAGGAATGTTGTTTTCCAAACTGCAAGCACCGAGCAACAGAAACAGAAGCCCGAGACGCCTTTATCCCTGCCTTTGCTTAGCTGCTGGGCCCTTCCCTTTTACAACGTTTCTGTGCTGCGTTTTTGCCTTAACCAGCCCAGATCCTCCAGGAACTTCTTCCACGGTTACGGGCACAGCGTGCAAACCCCTGGGATGCATCGCTGTGCCGAAGCTGCTGCAGTGAGGGGCAGGTGCCTGGTCCTGCCTCCTGGAAACAGCTACTTATAAGATGAGTTACGACCAAGTTTTTAATCCTCCTCTCCACACTTTCTTCCCCGCTTTCCAACGCTGCCATGGTGCAGAAACTCCCCTTCAAACGATGCATTTCACTTTTTAACGCATGTTGCATTAGGATTTTTTCTTTTTTTTTTTAAAAATTAAATAACCCTAGCAGGGGGTCAGCACGAGGAAATAAATCAATCCCGCCTCTCCCGTCGGGATTCATCGTCGGCGGGAGCTTGCCCTGACTGCCGTAGCCGCCTTGTAACCAAGACACCCGTGTTGTTTCCAATAACAAGGAAAGCCGCGTGCAAACCGCCGCCTGCAGGATGCCGGTGGAGGCGATCCCGTGCCTTCAGCGGCGCGATGTTCCCTCCGGCGGCGGCGGCGGGGAACGGCAGCAGCAGCGGCCGCCGCGGGGCCCCGTCCCGCCTGCTCGGGGGGGCAAAGCCGGTGGGGTTTTTTTTGGCAGGGACCGGCACCGACCGCCGACAGGTCGGCCGATAAGCGGCGTGATCCCGAAGCCTGCAGTCCCCTCCGCACCCCGGAGACCCCGCTGAATCCACCGCGGACCCCCCGCTCCCTCACGCCGCCGCTAGATAGACTACACGTCCCGCCGGCCCGCGGGGCGGGGAGAAGATGGCGGCCGGGGCGGCTCTTCCGCTGCCGGCAGGCGGCGGTGCGGGGGTTCCCTCAGCGCCTTCCGGGGCCGCGGGAGGCTGCGCTGACCGGAGCTGCCTGACCGAGCGGGGCCGAGCCCCGGGGGGCGGGGAGCGGTGGCGGCGCTGGAGCCGGAGCCGGGCGGGCCACGGGCGGCGGGGCGCGGGGAGGGCGGCAGCGGCGGCCCTCCCGGTAGCCCTCCCGCCGCCATGAGGAGCGAGCCGCTGGCCTGGCCCCCGGTCTCGGCCCAGGCGGCCTCGCTGCTGGAGGAGGCGGCGGATCTGCTGGTGCTGCACCGGGACTTCGCCGCCGCCGTGGAGCGGTGTGAGGCGGGATGCGACAGCCTGGGCGCCGGCACCGGCCCCGAGAGGTGTGAGCGGGCGCCGGGCGTGCGGAGCGGGGACGGGGCGGTGCGGGGACGCGGCCTCGGCCTCAGGCTGGCTCCGAACTGCAGGCCCTGGTTATGGCTCTGTGGTTTGTTTTTGTGGTTGTTTTTTGTTTGTTTGTTTGTTTGTTTGTTTTAAAATAAAGGACTTTGAGGGTTTAATAAACTGGGTTTGGGGTGTGTGTTTTGGGTTTTGTTGGGTTTTTTTTGTTTGTTTGTTTGTTTTTTTCCATTTTAGCAAGGGATTAGGAACTCCTTAGGTTCAAATATAAATGTTATCCATGTCACTGGCAACAGCACCGATGGCCCTTGCTGTAGTTTTGCTTAGCTCTTTCTTAATTACCTAAATTAATGGACGGTGGCGCTTGTCGCCAAGAAGCGGGTTAGTAACTGTTTAAACCCCGGCTCGGCGCTGGCTGCTGTTTCCTCAAGGTTTGTCTGTATGTACGTGTTCCGTGTGAAGGCATCTGTGCGTGTTGGAGGGAAGCAAGGTGTGCCCAGGAGCCTTCCCCTCATCCTCCTGGAGGTACAGACCCAGCACATCTTCTTGGGAGGGGGTTGAGTTTGTCTGTTTTTCCGGGGATGAGGAGAAGGAAAGGAGGGGAAGCAGCTGATGGAGAACGGTAGGGTACCTAGGCTGGGCTGCCGCTCGCTGGAAGGGAGGCAGGGGGAAACGTGGTTGTAAGAAGTGCTTATTTGTCTCTTCCTTACCAGTTCTGCAGAATTGAAATGCTCCCTTTGTGTTGTGGGGATTCAGGCGCTGGCTGAGATGAACCGGTGGAGAGAAGTCCTGTCTTGGGTCCTACAGTATTACCGTGTCCCTGAACATCTGCCTCCAAAAGTTCTGGAGCTGTGGTGAGTTTAGTTTAAAGTTTCAACAGCAGGCCGGACTTTAATATTGTGTGATATTTCTAGTTCGCGCAGTGTGGGGATGGAAGCGGAGCCTGGGACAGGCCTGTTCTTGACCTGTGCATGCTGGAGCGTGCCTGCAGGCCAGCAGATTGCATCAGATTGTGAGAAAGTACAGAAGGGGTGATGCTGAGAAAGTAATGGTGGCTGCACCTGTTGACCGCCTTGGAAATCTCTCTGTGTTTCAAGTGTAGACTCTGATACGTGCCTTTGTGATAGCTGCTTGTGGGTCGTAATTGTCAGTGATCTCAACTTTTATAAAGAGTGAGCGTTTTCTAATGTTTCTTTCTTGTATTTCAGCATCCTATTATACAGCAAAGTGAGAGAGCCCCAGGTGATGCTGGAGGTTGGCAGTAGCTGGCTGAGAGACCAAACCAATAAGAGCCTCCCCGAGTACGGTTCGTTGCTGGAGCTCTATCTGTTGCATGTGTTGCTTCCACTTGGCCGGTTTGAGGGGGCGGAAGAACTTGTACGCGGCTGTGATGCTTTTGACAGCGAGCAGCAGCTGGCATTTCTTGGGACCATTTGTGAAAGCCGATGTCAGTGGACTCAACGGGAAGAGATGCACTTGGCTGCTGAAGAGCCGCAAGATGCAGCAACAGAAAGTGTTTTGGGTAGGCTTTCCCTCTGTTGTTTATGCTCCTCTTCTTTTTTTTAAAATTTTTTCGAGTTTGTTAGTCCCTTACTAACTAAAAGTAGCAAGTATTAAGTAGGTATTAAGAATATTGTCATGACAAACCAGCCACAAGGAAGTCCTGTTGTGTATACCAACCAGAAATGGAAGACTTAGTGATCCATTTGCTGACAATTACAAAGCATATTTAGTCAATGCCAATGTCAAGAGATGAGAATTATTTTCCAGGTTCAAAAGCACTTCAGAATAAATGTTAGTTTCCCTTTTGTACTTTAAAAAAAAACCCCAAAACTACCTAGCAATCCTCTAAGGGTACGTCTTGTTGGCTCTATGTATGCTCTGCTTTGTCTCCATTTACAGTTAAGCCCATGTAGAATAATGTGTGTCTGGCATTTAAAGTACTTTTCTTCCTCCAGAACTGTAAGTCACTTAATGTTATCTCCCAGGAGAGAAGCTGGCACTACTGTGGCACAAGATCATATTATACTAAAGTAGATGCCTAAAAAAAAAAAAAAAGGTATAATTAATTGTATTACATAATTGTACTGTTTCTCTGGTTCCTATTGTAAAAAAACCCCAAAACACTAACCAACAACAAAAAAAACCCACAATCCAAAAAACAAAAACGACCAAAACCCAACTCAACTTTCGTGCAATCAAGCTAAGAACAGTCTTTAGTATTTTAGTTTCTTATTATCTATATCTANAAAAACAAATTATACTAAAATAGAATCCCAAAAAAAAAAAAAAAGGTATAATTAATTGTATTACATAATTGTACTGTTTCTCTGGTTCCTATTGTAAAAAAACCCCAAAACACTAACCAACAACAAAAAAAACCCACAATCCAAAAAACAAAAACGACCAAAACCCAACTCAACTTTCGTGCAATCAAGCTAAGAACAGTCTTTAGTATTTTAGTTTCTTATTATCTATATCTAAGAGATAATAATTAACAGCCTTTCTGTTGCTGTATTCTAGGTGCTCTGTCCCAAAAGCTCCTGACCATGTTGACATTGCTACGTAGAGCACTGAGGTCCATGTCAAGCCACTTCTATTTACTTCCTTACAAAAAGATGCTCCTGGCCACTTTTCTGCTGTACTTGGTGGTGGTGAGATTAGACCCAGGTACAGTACTAAGAATTCCAATTTTTTAAAGTCTATTATGGTTACAGAGAAGAAAATGGTTACTTTTAATAGATTTGGTCTGTGTAAATGTTTTGTCTTTGGGAGACACAAAAAAACTGGGTGACTAGGAACTGACTGTTGAGCTTGTTTCTAATGCTTCCAGTTGCAATCCGCATAGAAACATGTAGCTCTACAAAAGCCTGTTTTCCAAAGAAAAAATTATTTCATCCTCAGCTTTTTTCCAACAGAGAAGGTACAGACTGTGAGAGGCAGGCTGAGCTGTCCTAGATTCAGGGCCTCTGCCTCAATCGACTTGGTGCTACAAGGTGAATGTCTCCTGGAAGAGTGACCGCCTGACAGGCTGTCCTGTCAGGAAAGCGGAGGGCTGCCCCGGGCAGTGGCGTAGTCATGCGTTCAATCTGCTTACGCTGGAGTTTCATGGTGGTGGCTGCTGGTCTCGCTGAAGGACGGGCTGGTCCCGTGACGTAGAGGCGGCAGCTGGGGTGCGGAGGGGATGGGTGTTTCGCCTTCTGCTGGGTGGCAGCTGCTCCAGGGCTGTTCTGCCAATAGCCCATCGGAAAATACTGAGGGCAGCTTGCTAAGGATGGGAGCAGTGCCCTGAGTGCAGGCTTAACTACTGAACTGAACAGAAGGAAGACAACTAGGTTTAGATTAACACTAGTTGGGATTAGTTGTTAATATGTATAGTTTTGCCTTTTATAATGAAAGGCTCTTTTTGCTTTTTGTTTTGTTCTACAGCTTCTCCCACATCACTGCCATTCATTTACAAACTGGTCCAGCTCTTCCGACAGGCTTGGGCAGCTGTCTTTTCTCCAATCCATAGGCCTCCAATTCGAGACTAAGTGTATTCCGTCACAGAATGCGTTTTTCTCTGCTGCTGTAAAAGTGTCAGCTTGTCTTGAGGATGTTACCAGGCTCTTCAAGGACTGTTGAAATCGGTGTCCTAATTAGATGAGCACCTGTGGACTCCTGTGTGGCGATACCTTTGTTTCTTCAGACGGGGAATCGTATTGTATAAATGCTGAAACCTCGCCAAGTATTCCTGACGTTTTGCTTGGCTCTACAGCACCATTCTGTACAACACCAGGGTAAAGCCGCTCCTTCCATAATTCACAACTGAATAAGAATCCTCTTTTTCAAACCCTTTGCTTTGGATGTAGCTCTTGAGTGAGGATTGTGTAGCCAGTTATGAACTATAGAAGGAAGGTTTAATCCACGCAAATGCTGGGCAGTTCTTTGAACAAATGAAATAGCGTTCCTGGAGGCATGACTGTAACAGGCAACAGAGTACCAAAAATTAGGGAAATATTCTGTTTTGCCTGAAGACATCTGAAAAACCCAATTCCTGCAGCATGGGATTTAGGACAAGCACGTGGAAGAAAAACACTGGAGGAAGTGAAGCCTGTTGCATTTTGAAGGCTGTGTTTTCTCTTGTGACTGATGCCTCCTTATACAGGCAGTCTTGATTTTAGTCATATTTAAGCCAGAAAGCCAAGGTGGTGGCCACAAAGACTGTTATGCTGCACCTATTATTCTTAAATGCAAATTACGGCACTTGGTGCTTGCCTGATGTGTAGTAATTCTTAAGAGCACGTGGTGGTGGTAAGGAAATAGATTTATTTTTTTAAACTATATTCTACATTATTGTCTAGTTGAACAACTGAAGTCGTTGCATTGTTTTACTCTTTCCCTACCTCTTGCTTTGTTTATGTAGGTGTCAAAAAGTCTCTGTATGTCCAGAATCCACCACCCACATCCCTCCCCTCCAACACCTAAAGTCCTGGTTTATGTGGTAGCCATTTAGCAACGCTTTATCATTCAGAACAACAGTTCATTAATAAGTAGAAAGAGGTGTTTGCATTGAGATGCCAAAACATTCCCTGGATCTGTGGCAAGAAAATCACTGTCTTTGCAGAAGGTCTGTCACCAGACTGACCCCATTTCTGGCCACTTGGGGCAAAAGTTGGCATTTTGGGGTAGAACACTTGTTTCTTCTCCATCCATCTACCTATCATCATTTGACAGAGAGTAAATCCCAAAGGAGAGAGCACTGATCTACTTTAAATATTGCTTCCACTGGAGCAAACTGTTGTGTGCTAGACAGACAAGTTAAAGGTAAGGAGCCTTTGTGGCAAACAAGTAGCCTGCTGTCCCAGCATCTGTGCCAAAATGATGCAGGCTGACTGACGTCAGCCCAAACACCAAAATGTTGAACAAAGCAGCCTTTTTGCTGGGCAAATTCCATCCAACACACCAAACCCGTGAAAAGTAGCTAATATAGATCCCAATGCAACAGTAGTCCCCTTCAGGTTGTTCCTTTGTCTCTCGCAGTCGCCATACGGTGGGGTGGTGGCTATTTCTGTTCTCTTGACAAGGATAGCGGCCTGTCGGTGCCCTCAAACTGTGTGTGAGCTGTTGCTTTGTTGTCTGCCAGGCCACTTTGAAAACAGTTCTCTGTCTAGTTCTTCTTGGATTATCCCAATAGAGAAATATTCCAATACTAGTGTCAGATAAACTGAGGCGGGTCATTTATGAACACAGTAATGACCTTGCTTAGTTGTCTGGGAGTAAAAAACAAACCAATCCCATACCTCTCCCCAAAGTTTTTGTCTCTGCTAGGACTTTACACCAGGTTATGTAGCACATAATGCTTCACCATATTAAAAAGCTATTTCTTATATGCTCTGCGCACATTGGGAAGAGCTGCTCTTGATATTGCTGGATGGTTCTTGCAATCCAACTATAAGTTACAACTCTGCAATCAGCAGTCGGTGGGAAATGAGGTAGAATGAAACATAGAGGCTCTGTCTGGAGTTGAGCTCTTTGAAGAACCGACCAGGTTGTATCTACTGTCCTGCTATTTTGCAAGGCTGCACTTTAAGTACTTTGTAAGCCAGTTAATGAAATGGCAAACTTTACTCAGAAGTCAGGCCAAATTCTCACCGAACTGACTGTTTAGGTAAGATCCATTTTTTGCTTTAGTTATCAACATTTTCAGTTAGATGGCAGAGATGCAGTTTTGGGGGTTGGGACCAGTGGTCTGAGCAGGCCGTACACTACGTTTAGAATGCTGTTAAATGTCATAGCCACTCATTTACCAGGACCAGTCAACTTGATTTTAAGTGTAGGTTGGTAACCTTCCCTTTTATTGAGTACTAGTGATTTTGCATTTGTATTGTAATCAATTCATCATGAGAGGGCAAGAAGGCAGGAACAAGCTGTCAGGGTTTTTTTTGTAAGTAATACTAAGGCTGCAATATTTATTGTTCACAATAAAGTGACTACTGATTTATCACTTTGTAGAGTTGCTTATTTGTGCTGTGACTAAATATATGAAAACTTTTGCGTTTAATGTATTGATACTCTATAGTTCTCAGTTTCTGTAAATGTTTCACTACATGGCCTCATTGTACAGGCATATTTGAATTAAACAGAAGACTTGTTCAGTGTGTATCTGATGAGATCCAATCAACCGATGGTGTCAGTAGGGTATAAGTCTGCAATTTCATAGGAGTTCAGAGAGTGGTAATTACTTTCTGTGAAAGATCCAGTGTATATATATTTTTTTTAAATATGTAAGTGTCTCTGTGTACGTTGGGATGGCCAACACCAGTACTACCAAGAATAAAGTACCTGGTATTTATCTTCAGCCGTGTTTTTTCTCTGCACTCTCATTATATCCTGGAAGGAAAAGGCATAGCCATGGGGATCCTACTGTTCAAGCCTTGTCACAGAGAATGCGTATGCGTGCCACATGTATGTGAACTTTCTGCTGGTAACTCCAGGTACAGGAGGAAATTACAGTTCTGCTTTTTTGTTTTGCCATCTTCTTGTTGGATGCAGAGAACTTGTGTGGGCCCATGCTGTAGGCAGCTGAAAAGCTGTCTATAATCAGATGAACAGGGGTCACAAAGATAAAGAATAGCTGGCGGAAAGATGAGGTTTGGTGCCTTAGCACCAGGAGACAAGAAGGTAGTCCCATGTATGTACCTTGGCCACAGCTGATTAAACAGTCAAGTGGAATTCCTTGCAGTTCAACCTGTTCCCCAACTCATTTCAATCACCGGAACTTAGGCAACTTAACTCTGTGTCCACTGTTCATCTACAGTCGCCTTTGTCAGAAAGACGCCGTTTAAAAATGCTGCCACCTTTTGAAAGTCTAAATGAAGAAATTCTGAAATGGTTAATAATTTTTATAGCTTTTAAAATGAGTTATCAGTAGCATGTTCACCAGTTGTTAAGAGTCTTAAGGAAGAGAACCAGTTATTTGTGAAGGTGGTCCATGTGTGTTAAAATTCTGGTTACTAATACCGGTTGTAACTTTTTCTTTTAAAAAAAAAAAACAAACCAAAACCCAAACAAAACAAACCCCAAGGTTTAGCTTGGAGAATTAACGGGGAAGGCTTGCTTAAGAACAGACTTTAGGACTGGTCCTGTACAGGCTGCTGGTGTACCAGCTGAGTGGGTGGAATGGGACGGTGTCCTGGGAGAGATTATGACCTCTCCTGCTGACAGTGTGATGCTGCGGCGCCCCTGCCAGCGAAGTGTAGATGCCCTGTCACCTCGCACCAGGCTGCCGGCACACCACCAGAAACATCAGTAACCAAAGCTGCTGCTACCAATCAAGAAAGGAAGCACACAGGAGAAACCATGGTAAGGAAAGAGTAAAATTATTTTGGAATCATAGAATTGTAGCGTAGAGCCATTCATAGAATCATAGAATGGTTAGAGTTGGGAGGGACCTGAAACAGCACCCAGTTCCAACCCCCCTGCCATGGGCAGGGACACCTCCCACTAGACCAGGTTGCTCAAAGCCCCATCCAACCTGGCCTTGAACACTTCCAGGGATGGGGCATGGATTTTATGAGATACCGAGCAATGAGTTTGTCCCTCTGCTTCCCCCTACTCTGGTTAAGATCTGAGTGAAGGTGCGAAGGCTGAAGTGGCTTCTTTGCTTTGTTTTGGGAGTAGCAAATGTTGCTCACAGTGTATAAACAATTGTATTAGCTTCTTGATAAATAAATTCAGAGTCCAACATGCACAGCTACACTTGTGTTAATAAATTTATTGTAAGAGAAGATATATGCAGAAAAAGAAGGATAGGGTTAGAACTTGTTTTTCCTTTTTGAGTAGAAGCTGCTCTGGATGTACTCTGAATACAGTATGTTTAACCTTGTATTAATGGCCTTTTCCTATTTGCTGTAAATATTAAAATTAGAAGCAAAGAAATGTGAACATTTCCCTAGATACTCTGTAAGACTGTATGGGAATCATCTGCCAAAAGATTCATATTCAAATATACCATGTCCAATGAGTGTTTTTGAGACAACCCTTTAAATTCACAGGACTCGGGAGTTTGCACAGCAATCTACAGAAGGAGACATGCTTCTTGTTCTTTTAGGGTATTATCATATCCTATGTACTATACGTATCCTATATATTGTGTTTCAGATTTCTAGTATTAAACTATGTGCATGACACAGTACTAAACACTTGAGAAACTAGTTATTGACTGAACAGCCATGATTACAGAAGTGTATGTATGAGAAGGATTTCTCAAGAAACTGATTTAGTCTGATGTAAAAAGTACCAACTTGATACCAAAATATCAAGTCAACTCTTCACATGTTAAATTGAATTAAAAGTACCCAGAGAATGGGCCAAACCAATCCATGGTTGAAATTAATTAAGGTATTAAAGGCACTTTAATTCTAGTTCTTTTAATTTCTACAGACCTGTCTTACACGTGTTCAACAGAAGGTTGAGACATCAGAAGAGACTTCATTCCCTTCACTTTATCTATATATCACTAAGACAGCAGAGCCGTGTCTTGTCCTGGCTCATATTCAGTAGCTGGGACCTACTGTGGTCTATTTTGTGTGCAAATACACAGTTTTTCTATCTGTATGGGCTTATGTCCACTTAAACGTAGATCCGATGTACCATATACCGTGTGCAGGCATGGCTGCAGATCTCTAGCTGTCGTGATTATTGTTTCTTTCTACGCACAGCAAAATATTTTTCTTCCCATTTGTAAATAACTCTGAGAGTATTTTCCATTAATTCCAGTATTGAGGAAAATTTTGTAATCATTGGTTGACTTGGGGTTTCAGGTAAGATCAGTTTATAAACTCAGGATATTCACTGGTTCTTCTCACCATTTCCCTTGTCCTGTCCTTTCAGCATGAGTGCATCTCTGTTCACATTGGCCAAGCCGGAGTCCAAATTGGCAATGCATGTTGGGAACTCTTCTGCCTGGAGCACGGCATTCAGCCTAACGGCACCTTCATCGACCAACCCAGCAATGATGACTCTTTCGCCACATTCTTCAGAGAGACAAGCTCTAGAAAATACGTGCCCCGGGCTATTATGGTGGACTTGGAGCAAACTGTAATAGGTCAGTATTAGAACTCACCTTGGAGAATAAAAATGAATTAACTCTTCTGGGTGCCAAAGTTCAGATCACTGAATATCAGGACAATGCCCTTACCATTGGGGATCCCAACACGCAAGCAAGACATACAGATTTTAAGTTTTTAATAACCGGTATTACTAAAAGCTCTGTTATACTTAATGAAAAGATGAAAACTGGACTGCGCTCTGTCATGGGTAACTCTACTAATACTTAATAAAATCAAAAGTTTACTATTCTTTAAACTACTGGTTATGAGTACAATTTATCTTTCTTAAAGAGATTCCCTACTGCCCTTCTTTTGTGGTGATATTTTTCCTTTGCTAACCGACAGAAAATGTTTTCCTCACATTCAGATGTAAGAGCGGAACATGAAGAATCAGGCAGCAGAATTGCCCTGACATTTTCAGAGGAAACCACTGTTTTACTCTTGCAAGTCTCTTCTTTTTTCAGTTGTTCCTCTGAAGGTTCTGGTGGATCTTCATCTGATCAGTATGCTGAAGCTGATCAGCTGAGCTGAAATTTTACTACAGCGTGGCACAGCCCTCATTTGATAAATGAATTCATTTGTGTAACACAGCAACTTACAATTGGAGCACAGTCGTCTTCTATTTTTCTTTTTTCAAAACAGAGAACATCTCAGATGATACTCCTCACCTCTGTGCTTTGTTTTTCAACGTACAGATTTCCATACCATTTTCTGCCAACATAAAATGCTCCATTTGTTCTGCAGATGTTATCAACCTTGGTGAATTATCTCTTTCCAGCTTATGCTTTTTCTCTCTTGTTCAGATGAAGTGCGGACTGGCACCTACCGGCAGCTTTTCCATCCAGAACAACTGATCACTGGAAAGGAAGATGCAGCAAATAATTATGCACGTGGTCACTACTCTGTTGGCAAAGACAAAATTGATGTGGCATTGGATTGTATCCGCAAGCTGGTATGCACTATTACATTGGAAGCAAGACTTTAGGAGGGTGGGAGGGGAAATAAATACCACATACTTTTTTTTTTAATAGTGGCTCTTGTTTTGCTTTTACTATTGTCATTGGCTGAGAACAGACATATGCAGGTCCTGAGGTCCTGGATATCCCACCTTAGTTTTCAAATGAATGGAAGACTTAAGTGGAAAACCTCAAATACTGCTATAGCATTATTATTGTAAGAAGAAAAATCGATATAGGTCTATTGATACGCTAGCCTGAAGGAAAAACAGACAATGAGAATTATCTGGGAAGAATGATGACTTCTGTGTTGTGCACTAGGTGTGAGTGTTGCTGTCTCCATTTCAGGGTGTAATTTAAAGATATGTTCACTTATTCTTTCACTTTTCCTGTTGGCTTTCAGGCTGATGCATGTTCTGGGCTGCAAGGATTCCTGATCTTCCACAGCTTTGGTGGGGGTACTGGCTCTGGCTTTACCTCCTTACTGATGGAACGCCTCTCCCTTGAATATGGGAAGAAGTCAAAACTAGAGTTTGCCATCTACCCAGCCCCTCAGGTCTCCACCGCGGTGGTGGAACCCTACAATTCTATCCTGACCACACACACCACCCTGGAGCATTCGGACTGTGCCTTCATGGTGGATAACGAGGCCATCTATGACATCTGCCGCCGAAACCTGGACATCGAGCGCCCCACTTACACTAACCTCAACCGCCTCATCAGCCAGATCGTCTCCTCCATCACCGCCTCGCTGCGCTTCGACGGTGCCCTCAATGTGGACCTCACGGAGTTCCAGACCAACCTGGTGCCCTACCCACGCATCCACTTCCCCTTAGTGACCTACGCCCCCATCATCTCCTCTGACAGAGCCTATCACGAGCAGCTCTCGGTGGCTGAAATCACCAGCTCCTGCTTTGAGCCCAACAACCAGATGGTGAAGTGTGACCCAGGACATGGGAAGTACATGGCCTGCTGCATGCTCTACCGTGGGGATGTAGTTCCCAAAGATGTCAATGTAGCAATTGCTGCCATCAAGACCAACAAATCCCTCCAGTTTGTTGACTGGTGTCCAACAGGCTTCAAGGTGAGTAGTGCTGCCATGAGCTTCTGTTTTCTGTTTAAAGGGCAAGTTCAGTCTAGTGGAAAACTTGTATTTAAAGTTTTACAACTTGCATGTTTTCCACGTGTGAGAAGAAAGAACATAAGAAAGATGCATTTGTATAAAATGCACCTTTTCTCCTTTGGACATCCCACTGACACAGACCCTAAGTATTTAAAGAAATGGAAGCATATATAGTGTTTCTATATTCAGTAACAGGAGAACGTCAGCCCTGTGAGACTTAAATTGCATTTTAGAAGAAAGATCAAGGTAAGGCTTATACTTTGAAGACACTGAGACACTTGAGAGTGTCCTTCATGAGATGTAAAAAGCCAAAGCAACTGAACAAAAACCCCCAAAAGGTATCAATAATATATTATTAGTAAGCGAAACATTTCTACAACTTCTCTGCAAAGAGAGATTTTTTTCATTGTCCCCAGTTTTGCCATGCATAGCAAGACAATTTTATAAGTTTTTCTTCACTTAGAGTCCAGTTCTGGTTAGTCTTTTTTTTTTTTTTTTTTTTATTGTCTTGAGTGAGGGTAAGGAAAACTTACCCTCACTTGTGCACAAAAAAGTAGCTTGAATGACATTAGACTTAACGCTGATGTGATTTGAGTTTTTGCTACCTCTTTTCCTCCCCTCACCAATGGTTTTACAATTTTCTTCCCACGTTTACTGTCTAATTTTGTCCCTTTTCTCGGAACTCTTTTTATTCCTCCGTCTTTCCTATTGCCATTTGCAGGTTGGGATCAACTATCAGCCGCCCACAGTTACACCAGGAGGAGACCTAGCCCAAGTTCAGCGAGCAGTCTGCATGCTGAGCAACACCACAGCCATTGCAGAGGCTTGGGCAAGGCTCGACCACAAGTTTGACCTGATGTATGCCAAGAGAGCTTTTGTGCACTGGTATGTGGGTGAAGGCATGGAGGAAGAAGAATTCACAGAGGCCCGAGAAGACCTGTCTGTCCTGGAGAAGGAATATGAAGAAGTGGGAACTGACTCATTTGAAGAAGAAAATGAGGAAGAGTAATCTTAAAGTTCACTGTGCCCTCTCCTGTGCATAAGATTGTCTCTGTCTCTTTTTTTTTCACGTGGCTGCATTTCTGCTTGGCTCACACACACCTAGTCCATTGCCCTCTTAGTAGACTATAAACAGGATGAGTTCTCCACTATGAGATCACAAGGCAGTAAATGCAGGATATATGACCAGCTAGTCATTACTCACTTTGCCTCAGAGGGTGATAGGCTTCATATTTTTTGCTAATTTATCTTGAAAGGATCTCTGTCATCTAAATTCTTGCTTATTCAATACAAAGATACAGTCATGTAGCTGTAATATTATTTGAGGAAATCCTGCTTCAAAATGTCCCAGATAATTGCTACGGACACTACATAGAGAGAAGCTACCTACGGTGCTCAGTCTTTATTTCAGACTAATTCGAAACGTAATGTTTGTAAAGCTGTAAGATGCAGTAAGAGCTCTGCATTGGTGCCAAGAACATACAGGTTGTGCTAGTGCCCTTGCTTCTACAGAATCCACAGTGGGGGTGGGGGGTGGGGTGTTAGACAGTGAGATTTTTGCCAGCTGCCATGAGTAGGGGCACAATTCAGGTACTCTTAGCTTCATGTCGTGGTTTGGGCTGGATTGGCCCAATCAGGCGGAACAACAGATGTTCTCTCTCTCCTGCCCTGCTTCAAAGGGAGGCAGGAGAGAGAGAAAAAGAGAGACTTCCAAGTTTAGAAGGAACTAAACTACTTTAATGAAATATTAATAACAAAATAAAAAGAAAACAAAGATATACAAGACCATATCAAGCTCCCAGGGTGACAATCACATCACCAGCAGGCACTGGGGAAGTCTCAGACTGGACTCAGTGATGGACTTGAACTGGATTCCAGATCTGGATTCAGGGTCAGGATCAAAGACAGACGAATGGACAGAGTCCTCCTCGGACGCCGGCCGTTGCAGAAAGAGGGCTGACCCTTTGATCCCTCAGCTTTTATACTGAGCACGATGCAGATGGGATGGGATAACCTGTTGGACAGATTTGGGTCACCTGTCCTGTCTGCTCCTCCCCACAGGTGGGACCCCTCTGTGCTTTTCCGCTTCCGACCCTCCAATGGGGCAAATACCAAAGTTGGCTGCCCTTGGGTGTTACAGCAATAAGTATAAGCAAGAGCCTCTCTGCAGCCCATTCCTTGGCATCAACTATAAACATGGGGCTTATCACTCTGAGAGCAAACAGTTTTCTGCACAACATGCCGTTAATTTCAGCAGTTAGAAGAGGCCTAGTTAGAAAGTAAAGTTGCTGAACAAAATTGGTCCTGTTTTACCTCAAACCAGGACACTTCAGCAGGAGTTGAGAGTGCACTGTTTGTGCAGCAACTGCGTAACAATCGTAACTGGACTGGTCTGGATGCACAAGCAGGCTGACAGTTCTGTTGTAACTGCTAAAGGAACAACATGTATGACAAGTCAAGGGCTTTAAAATTACCATCTTGTGGGATGCAGGAGAGAAGCATGACCAGCTCCATCAGACTTACTGAGATCACAATACAGCAGAACCATGACAAAAAATGTGTGTGATAGGTATAGGTGGGATGTCGAAGAACATCAGCTACGACTTCACAGCTTAAGGCTTCATAAGGTATCTTTTGGTGTGTTTCCATTGTTTGAGGATTTTAGAACAATGTATTGTTAAGGCAGGCAGGCAGATGGCCAGCTGTGGCCTGAGGTTAAACTGGTGGAATAACAAGAGAAACTGTTGGATGTTGCAGACAACGGGACAGGAAAAGTGGCTGGTCAGCCCTAAGCGGTATCTAAACTAATGAGGTAATGGCAGGAGAAGCTACCGGGCATTACATACAAATGTGATGTGAAAGGAGACATATCGTGAAAGGAGAGTTTTGGGGATCCCTCCTTGAGTGTAAGATATCAACAGGAAGTGAAGGGGGTGTTGGCTTACTGGGGGTATTAACTAAAGCTGAAATTACCAAATAATGGTGTAAAATTAGCAGAACAGGGTCAGTGGTGAAAAAGTGTGCGTGTGAGGGGTGTCTCTTGGGGGGAAGGGGAGGGATAAGCAAGAGAAAGGTAATAGAAGGTGAAGAAAGTGTTGTCTGTTTGGGGGTACCTGTCGAGCAGCCCTATGCTGCCGCAATGCCTGAAGCGAGACAATAAGCCTGTTGTGCTGACCTTACCGTGTGTGTCCAGCTTGCTTGTGGGCTCACGGTTATGTGACAGGTTTCCCTCAGCACTGATGAAAAGACACCCTGGAGGGGATGGAAGACAGAGCAAATATGTATCAGTGTTATTTTAATACTGGATTTATTACTGATCTTTCATAAATGGATTTATTTAAAAAAAAAATCCATGTTTTCACTGAAACTTAGCACATGCAATTCCAGCAGGGCTACAGAAATGCATTATGTTTCACCCAGCTATTGAGGAGCGTTGTCCCCTTTCTGGTAGCCCAGTTTGTATTAGGATTGCTAAAAGTTCCTAAAGAAAAGCAGAAACGTCACTAGTGAAGTTTGCCTTTTTATCTGCAAAATGAATGCCTGGTTTTTATATTAGTAACTACAGTTCTGACCTTGCTATATTAGGGAAGATAATTCTTCAAGTCTAGATCTAATTCCACAGTTTTTAATACATACATAGAAATTTTGTGTATGTCAATTCTTAACAGAAATGAAATAACTCTTTGGAAACTGTATCCCAAGGTATACTTAATTTTTTTTTTATTTATTTAAAAATAATTTAAAAAACACATAGCACAGTTATCTGTTTCAGGGATAATGCCTGAAAGCCAATCTTTTATCAATATAGCAGACTTTTATGTGGATACTGAAATACTGGGCTTTAGGATAATTTGAGAAATACATGAAATGAGATTCTGTTCGGTTCTCCCAGTAGGTGGCAACAGAATGACAGAATGGAGTTCTACAGGGGACACGGGGAAGCATTTATATCTTCGTTCACCTAAGTAAGGAGGTACGATAACATGTGGGAATGCGAAGACTTTCACACACAAAATTAAAAGTGAAGGAGGTTTTTGTATGATCACCAAAGAACTTTTTAAGAGTGCTCTGTTTTGTAAGATGTCACATTACTGTTCTAAAATAATTCACAATTCTGGCACTATTGGTGAGTCACTTAGATCACTTAGATAATTTATCTGTAGAGAGTGATGCATATCTGGCAAAGAAGTTAGCTTTTCTTCATTTGCCTGTTGACATATTTTGATCCCTAGTCAGAACAGAACTGATAGATCACAGGACTTAGTGGTTCTCTTGGCCTAAGTACTGGTGGACAGTACTTCTAAGATCTAGATTATTCAAAAATGCTGTTTTCAGAGAGGTGTCTATTTTTAAATAGAGCAAAAGGGTTTAGGTTTTGTACAGCAGTGTTAAGGGTTTTTTTTAAAATCCCTCTAAGAGGCTGGTCTTGATAGAATCATAAACAATTGGGGACAATAACTCACAACTCCACTGCTCTGCTGCATTGCTTTGGAGGGCACCTATGGCACAGCACCCAGTCCATGTGAGAAGCCCTCTGAGAATGTCCAGACCATCCCAGTTGCATGGAGGCTGCGCATCACCCCTAGGACCATGGACTATTCACAAGCCCTCTGGCAGTGCCAGCAAAGCCACTCTAGCACAGATGCCAAATTCACTTATTTGCACACCTCAGGACTCCATGGCAGAGCTTTTTTTTTTTTCCAATCAGCCCTATTTAGTTGTCATCATCATCTACCAGTGTCGCAAGGTAAAAGCTGAAGTGGGCAGGTCTTGACCGGGCCGCTGGGTTATCAACCCTCCCCATGCAGGGTATGTCTCAAGCCTGTTCCATGCAGGACAGTCTTCCTCGGGACTTTTACATCTGCGTCTCACCATCACCCCAGACCACCACACGTTTCCAGCACTTGAGTTTACGGGCTATCGCATGGCAGAGCAGGTCAAGTGCCATCTTTGGTCTAAAGCAGATATGCAAAGGCCTTTTTCTTAGCTCTGCATCTGTGAGAAAGGGTAAAACAGTGACCTGGGTCATCCCCAGGCTCTTCAAGCTCAATTGACTCCAGAGAGATGCGATATAGTCGTCGCACTCCTACTGGATGGGAACACCGCTCAAGACTTGGTCACTCCCTGCTCCCTGAAGTTTTTGACAGGTGAGTCATGACCCAGACTCTGTTCAGTGCGGCATCCCACCATGGGTGAGTCTATGGGTCCTGGGACAGTTGAGTTTGAGTGGGGTGGAGAGAGGAATGACTAACACTGACTCCCAGAGGTGCTCTCACTGCCTATTTCAGAAGAGAGGGGCAACGGAGGAGCAGAGAAAATGCAACAATGGACTAAGTTGCAAATAATTTAGTAATTCACGGAGCTCTTTTAGGTTTTGGAGCTGCTGTATCTGACATGTTGACTCAAAGAGTTCCTAAGAGGATTTGGATGGTGGACTGCTCAAGGTGTTTGCTCTGGGACTTTTTCTGGAGGTAATTCCCTGCACAGAGCTCCACGTCTGGTGGAGCTATGAGCTTTAACATTTCAGATTGTCTGGAATGCTGGAGCTTGGTTGGAATGTTACCAGTTCCACTGGAAGAAGAAGAATAGAACAACCTGTTTCTCTGTCTCAAAGTAATGATCTGATGGTTTTCTGCAGAATTGTGGGATAGCTTAAACAAAGCAGCAGACAAAAATTATCACAGGAATTCTTTCTCTGTAAAAAATATCTGTGGCTCCAGAAATCTCTGTAGCTTTTCCTAGCCAAAATCAAAGAGTAGTGATTTGCAGGTTTATGTAAAGATCAGCAAAATGAAGACTATATATACCAAAGTAAATGTGAGTTTATAAAAACAGTATGGACTATTTCATACTGTTAAAATGTAGGTGTTAGTTAGAGAAGGTACGTAGATGCTGGTTGCCAACAGTGGCAGAACAATCTATTAATACCATCATGCCAAAGTAGACTAACCTAAATTTTAAGAATTGTGTATTCAAATTTCTACTGATTAAACATCATAATAAACTGTATGTTTATAAAGTCAGGGGATACATAATACTCAGATTCAAGCAATTAAGTATGTCTTCCTCTTTGTTACCTAAGAGTTGCAAATGCGAGTATTTCTCCACTGAGAGAAGCTGCTGCTTTCCAATGCTAAGCTAGTGCAGAAGGAGCAAACAATAAGTTGGTGGAGGCAACTGCCCTAATTTGGCATGAGAATGTTTGTGTGATGCCTCCAGCTATGTCTTGCAATAAGCACTGCAATGAGAATCAAATTTCTTTCTGTGTTTGGACAGAGGAGTTAGAGTCTGTACTGAATGCTGCCCGTACTGCCGACAGCCCAGATGACTCTACACAGAAAGAGAAGCTATAGAAGTAAGTTGAAACATTAATAGAGAGGCATCTGGAGTAAGGACAGAAAGAAGTCATGCCATCATTTAAGAACTCTGATAGAGCACACTTCAGAATGATAATTATATTTACTTTCCAGTTCTCTATTTCTGGTTTTTCTTCTATCCTTTTTCATTAATTTGCTTTCTTACACCCTTTTGGTCTTCTGTATTGGAAATCAGGAGTGATTTTTTTTCTACACATGTACATGCCAGCAGAACAGGGAACTGCGATGGTATGTGTCTTGTAGGTGATATATATGGATAATGCTGAGGTGCTATAAAGTATAGTCTATGGCGTGTTACATGGCTGCACTCAGATTTAATAAACCCGCCAAACGAGTCGGGACTAAATTTGAAATCTGGGGCATATCTGAGCCCTGCCTGGCTGGCTGAATTTGCATACGCGGGGTGGCGGGGAGGGCAGGAGGCAGCGGTGCAGCGGGCAGAACCGCGGAGCCTGTGACTTACTCCCCAACTCGCTGTGACACTGAAGCGCAGCGGCAGGTGCCGGGTGCTGGACCCCGGCTGCCTCCCGCCCTGCAGCCCAGCGCCGGGCTCCCGCAAAGACCTGCCGCCACTGATCCCAAAGGGAAGGAAACACCACTGGAGACACCATGGTAAGGGGGGGGGATGTGGGAACACCAGCCGTATGGGGATGGGGAGGACTGTGGGTGAGGGAAGGCAGGGTGATCTGCCGTTGTTATCAGTGGTTTGTGCCACAAACCCCTGATCTCACGCGCTAATTACCGCGTAAGAGGATGGGAAAGGAGTGTGGGAAAAAATCTCACTGGAGCTGTAAGGCATGGGGAACCAAAGTTTTCTTCAGAGAGTCTCTAATTAGTGGAATTTTATAAGATAAATTAGATCTGGAGTTTTAGCTATTTAGTACTTTCTGTTATGACTATATTTTCTCAACACAGGTAAATTTCCATATGAGATAATAACTTTTTTAAGAAACAAAACAAAAAAGTTACTTATCTTTGTGTCTGTTTTAAATTAATTTAGCCCCGGTGGCTGTATTGTTCGTAACTATACAGCGTATACATGTGTGTTTCTGGATTGCATGAATACTTTTATAGGCGTACGCATTTAAGTAAGTAAAAAAGGCCTTTCATTTTTAAGATTTGGGGGTTTATTATAAATTTGTAGAAATCTCTCAGAACCTCCTAGAACATGAGAAACCCATTTCACCTTGTACGCCAATTTATGTCTAGCACTCAGTCTTATTTTGGTGCAGAGAACTATGTTATTTTCTGCCAGTACAGCTGCAGGTCCAAAATGAGAGCGCTCATTTCGCAGGCAAGACACACGCTTCCACTGGCTCCCCATGCCTTAAGGCAGACCGAGGGTAGTGAGTACGTTTCGGGAAGAGCTGGAAGACTGAAGTCTGCCTTTGTACAGTAACGACTTAAGCCAGGCAGCATTCTGGTTTTTTAGTAGAGTCGAAGCTGTCCCAGGTTTAGTTTCACAAAGGACCTGGCCCTTTCTACTGTCTCTTGGTAGACAAAAAGTCAGGTCCACAGTTTGTAAGGCAGGCCCTGGTGCATTAGTGATGGGATGTGAAACATGAGTTTGGAGTAGGCTCCAAATTTAAATATCACATAGAGATCAGTTTACTCCGCCTGTGACTCCGAAGAAGGCCCACTCTCTTCCCTACTAAAAGTCCGATATCTATTTTAAAGCTGTTTACTATACAAAATTAGAAACCTTTTTGTTACTCTCTTCTGTCCTTGTCAGAATATTTCCAAATTACTGCTGGGGTAGGAGAAGATGGGCGTTGAAGGCAGGAGTCAGGGCAAGAGGGCTGGCTTAAAAGGCAGGGTTGAGATACTGCTTTGAACTAGCACAGCTGAAAGCTCAGTCCAAAAGGAAAGGAATTGGTTCTGCAGTCCGTTCAGCTCTGGTCCTATACTAAGCTTTACAATAGTAAAGGCAATATTCACTTGCTCCATCTGTGAAAAAACAGACCAGGTCCTCTACTGATCTGAGGAACAGAGCAAAGCAGCTCCTTAGGTGCCAAGTATTGCGTGACTTGTAATTGTAGTTTTGCTCTAAAATATACTCTTTAAAAAAAGTCACCTGGCCTCTCTGCCACATTTGAAAGGAAAAAACTCTCTTTTTTTTCTTGCTGCCAGCCTCACAGATTCACACTGGGATTTAAAAGAGAAGCAGGAGCCTGTCCTGTGCAAAATCAGAATTAATTGAATTCTTTAAGACCAAATATTCCTTCAGTGTCTCCTGAGTAATCCTCCAGATTGCAACTCCCCTGCAACATACCGACCTATGAAGCCTCAGCGTCACTCAAATAACTCAGATACTTTTGCACAACTCAGTTGAGAAAAACAGGGTTGTGCAAGTACACTTGAGAGCACATTGCACACACTGCTGCAGACACATTTTCAGGTCAGCAGCTTACAAATGAGTACTGAAGAGAAACAATACGTTTAATTGAATTAAATATTTAAATTTACTCTCCATATTAATTTGAACTTCTGAGGATGACTAAATGGGCCAGTGGTGACTTCTGAAATGCCACTTGCTTCTGAAAAAATATCTTTAGTTATGTTTCTAAAACATAAATATATGTCAATTTGTGAAGAAAACACAGCTCCAGAGATGCTGCTGGTCACACATTCTGCCTGAGGATTTAGTTTTTGGGAAAAATGCGTTTCACTCTCAGATCACAGGATGATTTTGCAGGGTAAATAAACAGTTACAGAATTTTTAAAAAAACCTAACAAAAAACTGGCCAAATCTGATACTAAGTCATTGGATATCTCTAAATGAGATATTACAAAATAAAAATGAGTGAGGACCATTCTCTGGCCTTAGAGGCAGTTAGCATGGCCTGCTTTGCATTTAGGCATCTGAATTCTCTTTCCCTCTCCAAAACTGGTCAGTGGTCAGTGAGCTGCTCACTGGAAACCATTCTTGACAACAAGTTGTATTCTGGCCGGTGCCTGAGTATTTTCTGGAAAAGTAAATAGACTCGCAAAGGCCAAAACTGAGCCAGAGAGTATACTAATTATCAACCAGCACAGGCTATCACAGACCAGTGGTCAGTACTATGACCTGACCCTTTCTTACTCCCTAATATATCCAGGGCCATTGAGGTCACAAAGACAGAGCTCAGAAGACTATAATTACAAGTGCTCCCATGCAGAAACTGAAGCTGAAAAAGCCCACGTCTGAAACCGCTCTCTCCTTACAAAACTGCCTTTCACTACACCTGGTGTCGTAATTGTCCAGACCAACTCAGAATTATCTGCTTTGTAATTCTATTTCTGAACTTATGAAATCCAGCACCAGGTCTTTCATACTCCTGTACTCTAAGTGTAAAAGATTTTGGAACAATTGGCACCTGCCTATTTTAGGCTGGTGTTACATATGTTGTTTTCTTTTCATTGAAATTCCTGGCTATCACAGGAACTATGTTCAAAATTATGCAAATAAGCACACTATATTGCAGTGACACTGCCTGAATAAGCATTGGACATGCAATGTAAAATTCATAGCTGCTCAGGAGCTTGAAGGAACATTTGTTTCAACCAAGAGAATCTGAAATAATTTCCTGAAGTGAATATTGCTTGAAGTAGTTCTTCCAAGTTTCCACTCTAGCCTGCTATCAGAGGGTAAAAGGATCAAAAGACATCACCTGCCTTGGGTTACATAAGGTTGAAGAGTACCATATGGCTGTGTCAGGTTCCAGCCAGGAGTAAAAATAAACTAAACTGGGGTATGCTCCTCAGCAGGGTCAAATCATAGGAAGAAAGGTGGGTTTTGTGAAACTGAAATACTTTTTTTTTTCCCTGCCTGTTTTCATGTACCCATATATTACAGAACAAAGATCTTGATTTTTTAAGAACTGTCCCAGTATCTAGTGTGTGTATGTATCGCTTTCATTGTGGTCATGGGGTTGAATAAGCAAATGAAATGCTGGCAGCGACAACTCACCATTTTTTGGAAAAGCAACACACTGGCAAAACATAACTATTAGGAACAAGGAGGACTAACGTGTAGTGGTTTTTCTGACCTTGTCTCTGCTCTCTTCCCTTAGCGTGAGTGCATCTCTATTCATGTTGGCCAGGCTGGAGTTCAGATAGGAAATGCATGCTGGGAACTCTTCTGCCTGGAGCATGGCATTCAGCCAGACGGCACCTTTAAGGATCTGCAGGATAAACTCAACTACGATGACTCTTTCACCACATTTTTCAATGAAACTGTCACTGGGAAGCACGTGCCACGAGCTGTAATGGTGGACTTGGAACCAACTGTAGTAGGTCGGTATAGAAATAAACCTGGGAAATGGAGAAGAGCTCACTCTCCCTAATATCACCATGGTGTGCCACCAGTCTCCACTGGTACAAAGCAGCACACCCTTTGTATCTTGGTCTACCACTAGACAGTGTAAAATTAATTTTCTTGTGACACAGAATGCTAGATTCTGCCAAGACTCAATTATCTCCACAGGTGTTATAAACATAGCAACAGCAGGATCCTCGGCAGTTTAGTAGCTAGTACAGATGGTTTGTAAGACTTCTCTTTGCAAAAATATTTAACTTTTGGGTTTGTTTATTCTAACACTTTCACCATTCAAATTCTGCTTTCCTCCAGCTTAGATCCAAAATGAGAGCCTGACAGTTTCCCTCCAGGAACAGAAGGATTTTTAAAAACTGGAACACCTGGGGGAACCTGATTTTCTTCATCACTTTTCTTTTGGTGACATGTCCTCTTGTCAGTACAGGCTGTACAACTGGCAAGTTCTTTAGAAGATAACAACTTCTGTGGCCGGATACAGGTCACACCATAAATCAATAGAATGCAACAATTTAAAAATGCTTTTCCCTTCTCCCTCAGCCTCTGGTTTTCGCAGTCATGACCTCCAGTGACTGCAAGCTTGCATCAATGCCAACAGCAACCAGAACGTGTTGGCACTGGAGGGCAGCCATGCAGCTTCTTACAATTTCTCTCTCTTGTTCAGATGAAGTGCGGGCTGGCATCTTCCGGGAGCTTTTTCATCCAGAACAGCTGATCACCGGAAAGGAAGATGCAGCTAATAACTATGCCCGTGGCCACTACACCATTGGCAAAGAAAGCATTGATATGGTGCTTGATCGTGTCCGTAAGCTGGTAAGTCCCAGTAGTTTTGGAACAGCAGTTTGGATTCTGCAGAAGAAAGAAGTGCAGAACAGGTGGCTCGTTAACTACAAATGATACCACTGGTTCAGAAAAGACATTGCAGGACATACAGAGGCATCATTACTTGTCCAAAAGAGAGGTGCCCAGTAGTTCGCTTCCCAGCCGTATGCCTTCAGATAGTCTTAAAAAGTGGTTCTGAATATGTTATTCTTCATTATTAGCACAGCCATGGAGCACCAATACTGATATAGAAGGGTGGATTAGGCAGTTCTACATTGCTGCCTTCAGCTAGACTAACTAAAAGTGTGATGTTCAAAAAGAGAAGCTCCACAGAGTAAGAGTCCAATTTTTATGTCATAAGTTGAGACAGTGAAGGAACAAAAGGATAGGACTATCAACAGTAATTTCTCAAGAAAACGTGACATGAAAGCTATGCTGTATATTGCTGACGACTGCTCTTTCCTTCAGCTCAGAATGAGCTCACGTAGTAGATGAAGTGTTTTCATTTCTCTCAGCCCCTATTCTTTCACTTTCCCTTTTGCTTTCTAGACTGATGCCTGTTCTGGGCTGCAAGGATTCCTGATCTTCCACAGCTTTGGTGGGGGTACTGGCTCTGGCTTTACCTCCTTACTGATGGAACGACTCTCTGTGGATTACGGGAAGAAGTCAAAACTAGAGTTTGCCATCTACCCAGCCCCTCAGGTCTCCACCGCGGTGGTGGAACCCTACAATTCCATCCTGACCACACACACCACCCTGGAGCATTCGGACTGTGCCTTCATGGTGGATAACGAGGCCATCTATGACATCTGCCGCCGAAACCTGGACATCGAGCGCCCCACTTACACTAACCTCAACCGCCTCATCAGCCAGATCGTCTCCTCCATCACCGCCTCGCTGCGCTTCGACGGTGCCCTCAATGTGGATCTGACGGAGTTCCAGACCAACCTGGTGCCCTACCCACGCATCCACTTCCCCTTAGTGACCTACGCCCCCATCATCTCCTCTGACAGAGCCTATCACGAGCAGCTCTCGGTGGCTGAAATCACCAGCTCCTGCTTTGAGCCCAACAACCAGATGGTGAAGTGTGACCCAAGACACGGGAAGTACATGGCCTGCTGCATGCTCTACCGTGGGGATGTAGTTCCCAAAGATGTCAATGTGGCAATTGCTGCCATCAAGACCAAGAGAACTATCCAGTTTGTTGACTGGTGTCCAACAGGCTTCAAGGTGAGTAGTGCTGCCATGAGCTTCTCTTTTCTGTTTAAAGGGCAAGTTCAGTCTAGTGGAAAACTTGTATTTAAAGTTTTAGAACTTGCATGTTTTCCACTTGTGAGAAGAAGGAACGTAAGAAAGATGCAAATGTGCCTTTTCTCCTTTGGACATGCCATTGACACAGACTCCTAAATATTTACGTAAGTGCAAATCTGAAGTGTATGTGAGTTAAAATCTAAAGAAGTATTCATTTCAGACCTTAGTTTTGAAAAAGCCAGTGAGTGTTCCCTCTGAAGCATCATCTAAAACTAAGGCAACACCAAATCCAATGCAATAAATAAAGGAAATGCTGATGTGTGGGAATCTGTCAGTTAACACCCTAATCCAGAAATATTATACAGCCTCCCCCCACTGGCTACATAGCAGTGTTGGGAAACATAATTTCAACAATAATACAGACATTAGCAGTGGAAAAACATTTGTCATACGAATAGCTGGTTTAAGAATGAAAAAAATAAACTTTCTGTATCAGTTTCTATAGATTATCTTGGTGAAACTGTATGTTCAGAGTTGAGCAGCTGTTAAGAAAGCTGCCAGTGTGTATTCTTCACAACAGAAGAATAATACAGACATTAAAATGACCACGTATCATACTGTTTATGACTTTATTATTTTTTATGGCATTTGCCATCTGGTAATTTTGATAGTGGCACCACTCTACCCCAGAATCTGTAACTTTACTCACTTTTTTCCAGCTCTTTGATTGCTTTCTGCTGTTGCCTTTTTACAACCTTCTCTCATATTCCTGTTTCCAGGTGGGAATCAACTATCAGCCTCCTACTGTAGTTCCTGGTGGAGACCTAGCCCAAGTTCAGCGAGCAGTCTGCATGCTGAGCAACACCACGGCCATTGCAGAGGCTTGGGCAAGGCTCGACCACAAGTTTGACCTGATGTATGCCAAGAGAGCTTTTGTGCACTGGTATGTGGGTGAAGGCATGGAGGAAGGAGAATTCGCAGAGGCCCGAGAGGACCTGGCTGCCCTGGAGAAAGACTATGAAGAAGTGGGAACTGACTCATTTGAAGAAGAAAATGATGGGGAGTAATTTTAAAATACACTTTGTTTCCAGTGAACACGGAATTGTCTGCGTATTGCACATGTCTACCTTTACGTCACCTTTTTTGTATGTAATATACAAACATTCAGGAGTGGTCATATAGAGAGATCTTTTATTCCATAAATCACAGGTAAATTGTGCTGTAAGATATTATCCATTGTAGTAATGTCCCACCACTCCCAGCAATGCAAAAAGACTTAACTCTTCTTCCTTGCACATTTAATGTAATTCTCATAAAGCTCTAATACACATACTAAAACCACCACAATTCAATATATGCAAGCTTATAGTGGAGCACAGTGAATCAGTAGAGTTTTCAAAGTTCTAATTTGACATCAAAGTTTTGATTGGGCAGGGCCAGCTTGGTAGCCAGATCGGTAGATCCTCTGGTGTTAACTAACCAGGTGGCTTTTGCTAAACGTGTATCCCAATGTTTGAAGGTCCTGCCACTCATTGCTCTCAGTGCAGTTTTTAATAGTCTGTTGTATATTTTGATTTTCCCGGAGGCTGGTGCATGACAGGGGATGTGATATACCCACTCAATGCCATGCTCTTTGGCCCAGGTGTCTATGAGGCTGTTTCGGAAATGAGTCCTATTGTCTGCCTCAATTCTTTCTGGGGTGCAATGTCGCCATAATACTTGCTTTTCAAGGGCTAGGATAGTGTTCCTGGTGGTGGCATGGGGCACCAGGTATGTTTCCACATGTAAGTACATGGCGCTTGCCTTGGCAGGTTTGTGGGAGTATAACGTAATCCCTTTTCCAGGCCTCCCTATATTTATATTTCAGGCATCGTCCTCCATACCAAAGAGTCTTTAACTGCTTGGCTTGCCTGATTGCAGCATATGTTTCACATTCACGGATAACCTGTGCCACAGTGTCTATGGTCAAGTCCACTCCTCGGTCATGAGCCCATCTATGTGTTGCATCTCCTCCTTGATGTCCGGAGGTGTCATGGGCCCACTGAGCTATAAATAATGCACCCTTAGGCTGACAGGCCAAATCTGCCTGAGCCACTTCAATCTTAGCAGCCTGATCCACCTGCTGGTTGTTTTGATGTTCCTCAGTGGCCCAACTTTTAGGTATGCAGGCACCTACGTGGCATACTTTTACAGCTAGCTTCTCTAGCCAGGCATCAATATCTTGCCATACTTCAGCAGCACAGATGGATTTGCCTCTGCACTGCCAGTTGGTCGGCTTCCATTGCTGTAACCACCCCCACACAGCATTTCCCACCATCCATGAGTCAGTACAGAGATAGAGCACTGGCCACTTTTCTCCATCAGCAATGTCTAAAGCCAGCTGGATGGCTTTCACGTCCACAAACTGGCTCTATTCTCCTTTTCCTTCAGCAGTTTCTCCGACTTGTCATACAGGACTCCATACAGCAGCCTTCCACCTCTGACACTTTCCCACAATGCGACAGGATCCATCAGTGAACAGGGCATACTGCTTCTCATTTTTCGGCAGTTTATTATACAGTGGGGCCTCTTCAGCATGCATTACCTCCTCCTCTGGTGATATCTGAAATCTTTGCCTTCTGGCCAGTCTATGATCACTTCTAAGATTCCTGGGTGACTGGGGTTTCCCATTTGAGCCTGCTGTGTGATCAGTGTGACCCACTTACTCCCCATAGCATCAGTTGCATGATGTGTAGAGAGGATCCTCTCTTTGAACATCCAGCCATTGTGGTTTAACCCCAGCCAGCAACTCGCACCATGCAGCTGCTTGCTCACTCCCCAGGTCCCCTCTCCCCACTCGGGTAGGGAGAAGAGGGAGAAAAGGAGGGGAGGAAAAAACATCATTGGTTGAGATAAAGACAGTTTAGTAGAATAGTAACGAAAGATGACAATAATAATGATAATATTCAGTATTAAATATATATGTAAAGTCAGTATATATATTCAATATATAAATTATACTGAAATAAATTCAGTATAAAACTGGGGGAGTTAGCTGGTGGGTGGGAATTGCTACTTGAGAGAGGGCTGGGCATCGGCTGGTAAGCAAAGTTGTACTGTGTATTACTTGTTTTGCATATTCTTTTATCATTGTCATGTTGCTGTTTCCCTCTTTCCTTTGCTGTTCTGTTAAACTGCCTTTATCCCAACCCACAAGTGTCATGAGCTGGAACTATTAGACACAGTTATGATTTAGAAGCAGTTCAGTTTTATTAGCGATTTGAGGCAGATCAAGGGGTTGAATTCTAGCAGCACTTAATCATTAACTGATTTAAAGATTTACAAAGTGATTTAACTAAAGAAACAAGCAGTGACTTGATTACAGATTCAAAGATGACAAGATTCACACTAACTTACCATAGGGTATCCCAAACCAATACACATACGTATGAAAGCAAAAGCACAGATCTCAGATTAATGAATATAAACAGAGCATATAAGCGCATGTGCACGCACACACACCTACACACATGGCCCCTGCAGTTTATAACTGCTGAGATCAAAGATCTCTTAATATTGCACAACTCTATCAAGTCGTCGGGTACCCCTTCTGACTCCTACACGTGCACAGAAAATTGAAGAACATCCACATCCATAAAGCCAATGCATATAAGCATCAAATAGAGAGGTGGATGAAAGAGAGGCCAGCCTATAGTTAAAATTTCCCTTTTGAGTTAGAGTAAATACAATGCATCAGCATTCCTCAATAGGCAGTAATTGAGGCTCAAGAGGGATTGTTTCACCCTGGTCTCTAGTCCAGGTCTAGTCTAGTGTTTGCTTGAGACAGCATCCCAACTCGGGAAATACTGGTCACAGCCCGCTGCAATCTGGAAAAGCTGAAAAGGATCTTTACTAGAATTGCTACTTCTAGGATCTGAGATAAGTGACTTTCGTCAGATACTTTTCCACTCAGCCCAGCTCAAACAATAGGGTTGTCTCGGATTTTTCATCAGTTACACAAGCCCAGGACTTGTGGTCCTAGTACCCCCCTCTCTGTGGCCATGAGGCATATATTGTCAAGAGTCATCTATTATAATTATTATCTTCAAAGGTAGGAGCCATGAGTAGCAGGTGCACTAGGGGGTTGCCACAGTGTTCTGGGTATGTCACTCCCTATCATTCTTTCGTTCATGGTAGACCATTATGCTTCCTTCTGTTCATGGTATTATGATGTGTCTTTTTTCTGATTGTCCCCCTGTCCCACTGGGGGGTGAGGGAAGACGAGTGAGTGAGCAGCCCTGTGGTTCTGTGTTGCTGGCTACGGCTAAACCACAACACTTAGGAATCAGGATCCCTGCTCTTGCAGCAGTCAATGAATTCTTTGGAATGGTTTGGAGACTACTTTAGAAGCACTGTGGCAGTTATCAGGAGCTAGCAGCTTTTGTCAGTGACACCACAACATGACGCTCACCAGGCAGTGCATTTGGAGACCTGAACACGTGAGTCTTTCAGTTTTAGCCATCCCTTCAACCTCAGCATGCTTTCTGGGCTCAGACTTCTGCTGGTTACTTGTTTTGGACGTGCGTCACAACTGACTTCCACAGGCAAAGCTGAAAATNTTCTGACTCCTACACGTGCACAGAAAATTGAAGAACATCCACATCCATAAAGCCAATGCATATAAGCATCAAATAGAGAGGTGGATGAAAGAGAGGCCAGCCTATAGTTAAAATTTCCCTTTTGAGTTAGAGTAAATACAATGCATCAGCATTCCTCAATAGGCAGTAATTGAGGCTCAAGAGGGATTGTTTCACCCTGGTCTCTAGTCCAGGTCTAGTCTAGTGTTTGCTTGAGACAGCATCCCAACTCGGGAAATACTGGTCACAGCCCGCTGCAATCTGGAAAAGCTGAAAAGGATCTTTACTAGAATTGCTACTTCTAGGATCTGAGATAAGTGACTTTCGTCAGATACTTTTCCACTCAGCCCAGCTCAAACAATAGGGTTGTCTCGGATTTTTCATCAGTTACACAAGCCCAGGACTTGTGGTCCTAGTACCCCCCTCTCTGTGGCCATGAGGCATATATTGTCAAGAGTCATCTATTATAATTATTATCTTCAAAGGTAGGAGCCATGAGTAGCAGGTGCACTAGGGGGTTGCCACAGTGTTCTGGGTATGTCACTCCCTATCATTCTTTCGTTCATGGTAGACCATTATGCTTCCTTCTGTTCATGGTATTATGATGTGTCTTTTTTCTGATTGTCCCCCTGTCCCACTGGGGGGTGAGGGAAGACGAGTGAGTGAGCAGCCCTGTGGTTCTGTGTTGCTGGCTACGGCTAAACCACAACACTTAGGAATCAGGATCCCTGCTCTTGCAGCAGTCAATGAATTCTTTGGAATGGTTTGGAGACTACTTTAGAAGCACTGTGGCAGTTATCAGGAGCTAGCAGCTTTTGTCAGTGACACCACAACATGACGCTCACCAGGCAGTGCATTTGGAGACCTGAACACGTGAGTCTTTCAGTTTTAGCCATCCCTTCAACCTCAGCATGCTTTCTGGGCTCAGACTTCTGCTGGTTACTTGTTTTGGACGTGCGTCACAACTGACTTCCACAGGCAAAGCTGAAAATATTCTTAAATAAGACATATGCTCCTCTTAATTGAGCATCCGGGCTCTCACAAGGTCATTACCAAAAGCCACTTCAGCTGCACGCTGCTTCACTAGCTTCCACAGACCTGTCAGACCCAGTCCCTGTTTAATCTCCAGTGTCAGTTTGCACTTTGCTCAAGCGGTTTAACCGTCTCTCGGCAACTTATGGCTTAGCGTTTCTTCTGTCTCTTTCCCTCCCTTCCATCAGGCAGACACCACACAAGCTAGCAGTAGAAAGGAAACATCCCTAAATGTGAACCATTGCCAAGAGGCTCTGCCAGAGTCACAGCAAAGATGCTGAGTCATTTGTACCCTTCTGTTCACAAGCCTCTGCAGATAACGATACCTTCCTGTGAGACAATGCAGGAAGCTTATCATTGCCACTGCTGCCGTGGTTGAAGAGACTGCCAGGCAGCTGTGCTGCCTCCAGCAGAGCCAGGTTGTACGAGCAGGTTCTCCATAACCTACACAGATGGTACGCAATTGGGACCTCTTCTGTGGGGACTGCAACGGTGGCAGCTCTGACGGGCTCCAGATGACCCCTCTGAAAGCCTCCTATGAGCTGTCTCCTTGCCATGGTTCAGTGGAGCAGGGCAGGGGATGCACAGAGGTACCTGACACACGGCTGGGAGCGCATGCTGTCCCCACCTCTGCTGACAGAAGAACTGAGGACAGTTTAGCCTCTCTCCACAATAAATCCATGTTAGCATAACGCTTCCCCCAGAAGATGCCCCTGAAGTGATCTGTGTTATGTGACAAAGGGGAGGCAGTGAACGTCCCTCCCTGTCATCATCAGGGTTGCATTCATCATCCTCTGAAGACAATGATGTCTCCTAGCCACTCCCTCAACGGGCTGGCTCTTTCGTTCAAGGTGTAACAGGAGCAAACAGCACGTTAATAATAAAAACACTTATGCCACTTAATGCCTTGTAGAGAATCTTTGCTACAGAAATATTGTAACAGACTTCTACATTCAACTCCAAAATTGCCTCTCTAACTGCTGAATGTCTGTATAATGCAGGAAGGAGACGGCAAGACAGGGCTATGTTAAGTCCTGTTTTTCCTCCCCACACCTGTTTTTTCTGTAACATTCCTTGAATTTAGTGACTTAGTGAGACAACAGCTGAAGGCTTCCGCATAGCACATGAGAAGTCAGTTTGTCAGCGGCTCAGAGAAGGGGCTTTTCTGAGGGGCAAACTGGTGCCCCAAAGACTACAGTGAGCTTCTAGGGAGCAAAGAAAGGGAAATGGAAACCACCAGGAGCCCTGCACAGCCTGTGAAAGGGGGCAATGCCTTTCTCCTCATGTCCGGCTGAACCAATCCTACAGGCAGAGAGAGGAAGGGTTTAGGGTCTGAACCTGTCCTGGGGACCGTCTGGTGGCAGCTGCAAGGGAAGGTCGTGGTGTCTCTGATCCAGCTGGAGTTCCTCCATAAAGGTAGGCAGGTGTGTCCTGACAAATCACACAGAGACTCTCTCTTCTGGGGTTCCAGAGACTCAATCTATTTCACACACATGGCAGGACTCCCTATGTCACCCACACCATTTCCCCTAGTCACCAGAGCTCTGCCGGGCAGCATCACTTACCTTCAAACTCTCCTGCGTCCTCAGGTGGAGCAAAGCTGGGTCAGCAGCCATCCTCCGACAAGCAAATCTCCCTTATGGTGTGCTGCGCCCCTCCTGCACACACCCAGCAAACAAGATGAAGGGGAAAGCCTGGAAACCCAACATACAGACTGGAGAAGCGGCCACCGAGCACGTCTGCTTGTCCAGACATAGGTGACCCGCTGAGGTCTGAAATCTCACAGCTTGTGCCGGCGCTGGAGCGTTTGTTTACCGTTGCGCTGCTGTTCTGTGTATCCTGCTGCACGCCACGGCCCATCACCAGAGGGGAAACTGCCCGGCCTTTCAGTTTGCCACACAGGTTAAGTTTCTAAGCGAGTTACTTATTGGGGGTCATTTTCAATGGGCTATTTCTTGCTCCCGGGTGGGCTACTGCAGGCCTCGACAACAGTTCGGGGTTCTTCTGTTGCCTTTGTGGCGAAACCCACCGGGCGCCAGGCCCAAGACACGCTGGCTTTCGAGAGATAACAAGTGACTGCGCCAAGTCAGGGCAGAACGAACCCTCTGAGGCACGTGAAGTTTTTTTGTGAGCAGGTGTTTTTTTTTGTTTTTAGGTTTTTTTTACAGCAGAGTTCAATTTCTCCCCCTTCCCTTTCAAGCTTGCTCTTGCCTCTACCCAGAAGAGACCCGAGCGAAGCAGGCCGAGGCATCGGAGCAGGGCAGGCAGGGGATGGAGGGGGCCGCCGCCTTCCCCCAGCGGGGCAGTTGTCCCAGCCCGGTGTCCCGGCCCCGTGGCCCCAGAGGGGAGCGGGCAGCCCTGGAGCAAAAGGCGGCCGTGGCACCCCCGGCCCGCCTTGCCTTACCCCCCCCCTCGGCCCGCCGAGGCCGCTCCGCCGCGCACAGCGCTGGCAGCGGCGGGCCCGGGGTAGGCGTGAGGCGGCGCGGCGCGCCCTTACCGGCGGCACCGGGCGGCGCCGAGTTTCACTTTCTGTCCCTGCGCGGCGCCGAGCGGGAAATGAAAACTAAAAGGCGGAGCGGGCGCCGCTGCCCTCTGACGCGGCCGGCGGGGAGAGCGGCCCCGCAGCCCACACTCCGCCCGGCAGCACCGCCGCGGCAGCAGCGTTGCCCGACGCCCTCCGCGGCCCCGTTTGCAGCGGGCCGGTCCCGCTCCGCTCCGCTCCGCTCCGCCGAGGTGAGGGTGAGCCTCGGGGCCGCCGGTGAGCTCCGGCGCGGGGAGACGGCGTGTCTGAGGGGCCCGACAGCCGGGCGCGGTGCGAACGGGAGCGCCCGCCGAGGCTCGAAGCGCGGCTGGTCCTGCGGGGGTCGGTAAGAGAGAAGCCTTTTCCGCCTGTTTGTCACATAGGGCGAGCCGCGGTATGGCACGAAGGGGGAGAATAAAAAAGAAAAAAAAAAAAAAGAAAAGAGAGGAGGGGGGAAAAAAGGGACCCGAACAAAGGTGGGGTTAGACAGCGAAGTGGGAAGTCTTGTTTCGGTCGCGTCCGAGAAAAGCGTGGAGGCGAGGGGCTCCACAGCCCTTTTTCGGGGAGCGCCTCAGCGCCACCGTCTTCTCCCCCCAGCCCACCTCCTGCCCCAGCGCCATCCCCCCGGCTGCCCGCTCCCGGGGATCCCCGTGAGGGGAGAGCAGGGGCCGGGGTCAGAGGCGGCAAGGGGCGGAGGTGGTGGTCCTCCTCAGGCGGAGTATGGGGGGTTGCTTTGGGGCCTGTGGTGGGGGGCTGTGAAGGGAGGGTTGGGGGGTTGGTGGTTGGTAGGGCAAGGTGGGCCGTGGAGCGGGCCAGGGTGGGTGAGAGGGTGGCCACGGGGCTGGCCGCAGGTTAGCAGGAGGGTATCGCTGCTACCATTTCTCTGCCCGGCGCTGGGGTGGTGGCTTGGCTCGGCCAAGGCACCTCCTGCCAGGGGGCAGCGGTGCCCCGAGTCCCAGCCCTGACCCACAAAGGAAAATGAGGAGCGACCCTGCTCCTCCTGCGAGAGAGGAGAAATCGGGTGCAAGCGGGGAGCCTGTGCCCCCTCACCAGTTTATTTTTTTTTTTTACACGTTTATGCGGTGAAAAGGAAGCTCAAGTGCAAATCTCAGGAATTCTGTGTTTCTGACGGCTGAAATGAGGCAGTTCAGTGCAAGGGTTGGGAAGTTGTGTTTGCGTCCCGGCTCCCGCATCAGTGTTCCTGCCAGTAGTGCCGGGGTGCCTGCAGGAGAGCTGCGTCGAACCAGAGAGCCAAATCCTCCCATCTCTGTATCCCCCTGCACCTTCCTGCCCTAATATCTTCCTACCCGTTTCTCAAATCACCCAAAGCATTTTAGCCCTGAGCTTGCTCTTTCATCCCACTCTTAATCCTACTTCTCCTCCCAAAAGTTGTGTCTTGCAGGTTCACCTCATTCCCAGTATATCCGTAGCTGTTGTTTAATTACCTCTGCTCTGCCTCTTCCCACTCCTTTTTGTCTCCTTTGGCGTCCCCGCTGGCTGTGGGCATTATTTACCTTCTGGCTGACACTGTGTCAACTAAACCCAGTGACTCTCGCTTGTACAAGCAAAGATGGGCTCCCGCTCCAGCTGGGCTTTCAGAAACCTGAGTGCCTGGTTAAATCATTTCCAGGGGAAGACGCAGTGTGAATTTCAGACTGTTTTTCTGAGGAAGAAATTGCACCTGATTTCTCTTTTCCTGCATAGCTGTTCTAATCAGTGGGTTTGGATATAAAAAGCAATATCCTTGTACCTGTCTTTGAATGTCTGAGTTGGTTTGTTGTTTTGTTTTCCCGCCGAAATAAAACTCCTCAGCAAATTTGACCATGACACAGTGTTTAGTGAATCTGACTGTATGACACTTTGAGTTCAGAACTAATCTTCAAAAGTAAAGAATCGAAAGTACAGTTGGGAAAAAGTATACTTACAGTTAAAAGTAACATTTGGGGAAAAAAATCCATTTCTAGTTTCCCTGCCTGAGAAATTATTCAGAAACTTTGATATTTAACATTATTAAGCAGCATTAGCCTGAAAAACAACATGCTTCTAAAGCAAATATTTTCTATTTGTGAAAGGGAGAACCAGGTTTTTTTGTTTATTTCCCTTTCTTGGTAGCTTTCCTTCATTCTTTCAGCACCTGGCCTCAGATTCATTTTACATGCTGTTTAATATTTGTAAAATAATAATTTCTGAGCATTTTTTTCTGGTTTTTTTTCTCCTCCTGTGAACACAAAAAAAACATACATTTTTTTTCTGATTCTGCCTCCTTGTTGGAGGTGGGCTTTTAAAAGAGTTCAATTTTGTGTGATTGCATTTAAGCATTTATCACATTGTTTTGCTTACATATGTTTACTTTGCTGTAGATTGGTGATTTTTAAAAAACTTTTATCTAAAGAGCCAGCAACTGAGTCATAAGAGACTGTCAGAGTAATGGTCTGTCCAATACTCCCTTGAAAATCAAGGCATTATAATAGTTCTCTTGCTTAAACAGTTACTTTGCCTGTGATCACTTGAAGGAGCGTAAAAAGAAAATGGTATTTAGATGCCTAAATGCCTTTAAAAATTACAGTCCAAAGTGCTGTAGTAGAGCTGTAACTAAGGTGCTTAAAAACAGTGCAGATAGCTGGTACAGAAAACAAACAAATGCTTGCCAGCTCAAAAGGCTGAAGGTGAAATTTGCCCTTTTGAACCCTTGGGATACTTTGGGTGATAAAGCATTACTTTTACTAAACAGTTGAGTTTTGCAATATCTGCGATTTGGACAATTTTAATCATGTTATCTACCAGGTCTTCTTGAACAGCAATATCCGGAGTACCCTGGCTAGGTGGAGCCGTTGGTGTGGAACTAAAGGTCTATTTAGTTATTTATCCACAAAAGGAAGACAGCATGTGCAATTGCCATCAACCTCCATGTCTGTTACTTTGCCAATACCTGGCTCACCTACAGTACCTATGTTAAGTGAAATATACCAGATGCCAGTCCAAGTAATCTTACTAATTTTATTGATATTCCAGCTTTTTCATAATGAAAATAATCAAATACAAAGACAAACCCTGTGTTTCTGGGTGCTCCCCGTTTTACTGATCTTTCTGTGCCTTTCTGCGGTCCTTCTGCAGAATGTTATTGATGGGACAAAGAAGCGGACGTCAAGAAAGAATCAAGAAACTAGAGCTGGCATTAAGTGAGAGCATGAAGGCAGAAACAGAAGTACAAAATAATAAAGATGAAGCTAGAGAGCCGAAGGCCAAAGACTGGAGGCTAACATCAGTCTTTGGTGTGGCAGATTTAAAAAATGGTAATAATGTTTTGTCTATTCTTCGCTCTCCTTTCTTCTCTTTCTAATGCCTGCTGTTCCATTCTCTGTCCTTAGGCTTCATTTTAGCCTACTCTTTACATCTTCACTGAGGAATATACAGATGGTTCTCATTTTGCCCTGCCAAGTAACCATTTTGGGGTTTTGGGAAGGGATTACATGAGGATCTCAGAGCTTTTTCCCCTTTTGAGTCCTCAAATTGGCCATTGCAGCCGAGAAGGTCTAGATGCTAGCCCTGTCTGTTTCCAAATACAGCCAGCATTGCTTCTGGATTTGCTAAACCATGGACTAAGCCCTAGTTATTCTGCTGCATCATTAGATTGGCCTCACAAAAGTCATCAGTATTTCAGGTGTGCATACTGTTCTATCCCAGCTATAGCCCATCCTTACCACTGATTATGCATTTCTAAGTTGTTCTGAGTTTCTGTTCCATGTCCTCGCTCCCTTTGGTGATGACTTCAGAAGAAAAACTTGTAATTTCTGACCATGATTACTTATATCCCTTATATCCTGGCATGGAATATGCCATCTTTTTACAGGCAATGCAAACTGTGGTGACTCACTTTTTCCGCTTCTCTCAGGCTAGTTCCTTTCTTTGAAACTGAGACAAAGAATACTTGAGGTAGGCTGAAGGGGAAACTTGAAGCCTGTGTGGTGGACAGCTAGCATGTGGTCCCACATGTGGCTCTTCATTTTGTTATTAGGCCTGGCTGTATAAATGGCTGAATAAAAATCCTCATACAGGCAGCCTTTGAATTCTATTTTTTTATGTTTAGGTGTATTATGAGGACTGAAAACAGAGGAACTGGAAGGCATCTGAGTATCATAATCCAGGCTTACTTTTTTTCCTGTCAGTTGCCAAACAAAAATAAATGTTATCTGCCTGAGGAACATAAGAATAGATTGAATGCTTTCTTAGATCTGACCAAGATGCTTGTCACTTTTAAATAGTTTTCAGTTTCTTTTCTTGCACCTATCTCCAGGCCTCACTTCCTCTTTGTCTGTGCCTGCAGGAGCTGTTGGACTGTACAACATTGGACAGAGCTGCTGTCTGAACTCTCTGCTCCAGGTGTTCCTCATGAATATACACTTCACAAGGATACTTCGAAGGTACCACCTGTTTGAACTCTCTGAGCTACTTCCACTGTTGCTCTGTTGTCTCCTCTCCTTTTTTTATATTGGATGTGCATTGGAGGCTTGGATCATCAAGGTGCTAGCAAGGTGCTTTCAGCTCACTCGGCAAGGTCTCTGCCATGTTGTGTCTGTCATATACTGACTAGGGACTGCAAAGGTAGACTTTGCAGTGTTCTGACTTGTTAGTCATCTCTGATTCATGTGCCATTTACACACCAGTAAACTGCAGTCCTGCACTGGGTCTTTATGACTAGTCTCTCTCGTGCTCTAACAGGATATGATTTTATTCCAGGTATACTCACAGGCTGTTATAACTAAAGGATGTGTCGTGTGTAACCATATCAACTGTTAATTTTATAACTTTAAACAAGCTTACTTTAAGCATGTAAGCATAACCATATTGTGGTCCCTAGCCTCTGGCCCCTGATTGTCCTCGCTAGCACCTGATAGAGGAGAGTAAGTGTTGCTGCAGGCAGCTAATACTTAGTGTTATTTTGTTTTGCTTGACTGGGCTCTCTACTTTTTTGTGAGGCAGGTTTGGGCTTCTGCCTCCCTAGCGACCATACTAATAACTAGTTTGATTAATTTTCAATTTACTCAATTCACTGCAGCTTTAATCATCTAAGTGGATCATTCCTATTCGGTCCTCCATTTTCCAAATTTCTTACACACTCAGTAGTGTGCAGCAGGAGAAGTCGGCACGTTACAGACATGCAGAGATGAGAAGCGTCATAAATGGGCAAAGCTAAATAATGTGGACAATAGGTTACCATTGTTATTTGAAGAAAGACTTAGAAAAACCTGTTGACTGCAATAAATTTAGGGAGGACAAAGAGTTTTCCAGTGGCATATAGTTGAATTACAGGCATTATGATATATATACCCATGAAATTTTGAGGGTATATTGAGAATGAAGGCATGAGCAGGTGGGAGGCAAGAATAGCTCTGAAACTGGCTGAGACAAACATTGTTTCTGGAGTTCAGAAAGCACTTCAGGGCCTGCTCAGTTTGCCACTTATTCAGAAACGGGCTAACTTAAAATTGTGGCCTTTTACTTTAGAACTGTCAGCCTGCCCTGTGGGATGAGCTAGTGCAGGTGTCTGCTTCCCCTTTTTCCTTCTTTTGCTGAAAACATGCCCATTCTGGTTTCTCTTGAGTTGTGATCTGTGCTGTCCACCTCTGCTCCTTCAGGTGTGATTTCTAATATTTCTCTATTGTACTGCTTGATTACTGTTCATGTTGCTTCTTCTCTTTATAGGATCACAGTGCCGCCATATACTGGGCAGCAGCGTAGGAATGTCCCATACCAGATGCTCCTGCTGTTGGAGAACATGCAGTGTGGCAAGCAGAAAGCTGTTTCTCCCGTAGCCCTCGCTCAATGTCTTTCAGGACACAGAGTGAAATGTAAGCAGCGCCGCCTCATGCCCACCTATGTTTGCAGACCAGGGATGTTAATTACCAAGTGCTTACAAGCAGTGCAGACTCTCATTCAGACACCTCAGTCAGAGATTCAGAAATGTGAGGAGTCAAGTATGCGATGACATAGTGGTCTTTATAGCTGCCCCCCAGTTGCGAGTGAGATGCTGCATCTTACTTTTGATGAGGGAGGGGGGGAAAAAGCCCTTGACGGATATCCTTGCTGATGTCCAAAGGGTGGGATGACTGTCAGACTGCTAGAAGACTCAGCTACTGATACTGGCCAGAGGGAAAGGACTGTGCAGGGCAGAAAGAGGACAGCTTACATCTTTATTTGTCTTGCTGTACTGGCATGATAATAGTGAAACAGCTGCTGTTTCTTACTGGAAGGAAGGGATCATGTGGAAAAGATACTGAGCTCACGCAGATCCCCAAGGATAGGACCAATATCCTTCCTCTTCCTTTTTATAAGGGCAGAGAGAAGAATTTGCTGGCTTAACCTGCCACCTTGGCAGCGTCCCAAAGGACGGAGATTGTTAAATGCACAAGTGACCAGTGACAAAGCAATGCTGATGGTCTGTTTATGTGTACAAAATACACATGGTATATCCAAATGCCCTGATCTTTATCATATAAAAGCCAAAACAGGACAGCACTGAAAGAGACAGATGTAGCCACCCCAGACCTACGTTAAGGAGGAACATGAGATAACGTGAATATTTGTTTGTATCATTTTCCCCCCTGAGACTGAATGGCTCTACATTCTGCGTTTTCTCTTCCCATTAAAGAGAGATGTTTGTAAAGCTTGACAGTTTCCCACCTTGTCCTTCTACTTTAAAATTCAGGTGTGGTTCATAAAGTCCTATATCTTAGCGAGTGGTGCTTTACTTGGATCACACATGTGCTATTAGTCATGGGGAAAGGTATATTTTCTGAGCTTCATTTAGTCAGGGGTGTCTGTAATCATTCTAGAACCCAGCCAAAGTCAGTACCTGCAGACTTGCAGGGAAGTTGAAAGCACTTCCAACTCAGGGTATTGGATTATTCCACAAAGTTTGTTTTACCTATGATCAAGCATAGAGGTAGTCCAGAAATACCAAGATTTTGCTAAACTCAGTGTAGTTTTTGCCCAGTTCCTAAATTTTGAGTTCATCGTGGTCTGAGAACATCAGTTCTTCGCACTTAAGGATGTGGATTTTTTCTCCCCCTAAGTTCAGTCTTGAAGCAATTCTCTGCTGAGCTGTTCTAAGCAAGCTGTGCACTGAGCTGTATCCCACCATCTTGGGTTTCTTAATATAGCAGTTTAGCCACAGTGGAAAGCCGAAGCATAATGTTACTACATCATCCTTGGCTTCCTGTGCTGAAACTCTGCTGTTTCCTTGGGTAGGGATCAAGGAGTTTATACCATTCTGTGGATGACGCATATGAACAGGCCTCCCTATCATTTTATCTCAGCACTCAGGAATGTTATAGCCTTAGTGAGGGGATGGGGGAGACAAGGCTGTGGAGTAGTGAAGATGAAAAAGAGAACAGAATCTTCCCTGTTTTGTTTCTAAGAAGGACTCAAATAAGTGCAGCCCTCAACTCCATGGGACATCTGAGTCCTATCCTCCGGTAGGTATTGGGTAAACTCTTGGCCTTCCATCTGGTGATGAGGACATGACTTTTGCACTGGGTTATACCATGGGGCACTCAAGCACTCCCGTCTCTTCCCACTGCCTGCTCAGGTCACACGGAGACATTACAGCTCTAAGTCTCCAGTCTAAGCTCTGTCCCTGGCAAGGGAACAAGAGACTGGGCTAATGGAGGACAGTAAACCTCCCTTTGCCATCTGTGGGAAATCTGTGCTGTTGGTGCTGTTCGTAATACTGATTGAGGTTGTGTTTTGTTTGTCCAGTGTTTGTGCAGCATGATGCTGTCCAGCTCCTTCTCACTCTCTGGAACTTGATAAAGCAACAGATGAAAAAGCCGGAGCTGGTAAGGATGGTCACTGAAATGAACGCTAGGTCCTTTGTGCCTTGTTGTGTGTAGTTTCCTCTGCTTTTTGAAGAAGAATCCCATTCACTGACAATTGTCCTAAATGAAATTCTTAAAATTATCCCCTATTTGGATCTTTCCTTGCATCTTTCAAATGGGAGAGGGAATTTTGATTTCATAAGCTTCAACATTTTGAATCACAGTTAACTTTTGTTCATCCTACTTTTAGGGCATGTTAGGCTGTCTGTTCTAGGGCGAAAGTTGATTAATAACAAAAGGATTGATCTTGCAACACTGAATTTAGTTACCTTACATTTCTTTTTTTCACAAATTTCTTTAAGCATTTATTGGCATCTCTTGACACAGCTCCTCTGTTCTTTGAAGTCAGCCATGTGCATCTCATTATACTTAGTCACTGTTAGTATGTTATGTATATGACTGTTCCTCCAGGGGAGCCGTGTAAGGTAGGAGGAAAAGTGACTCTTCCTCACACACTGCCATAGTTTTAGCCATGCAGAAGACAGGTTCCTGTTACAGTTTCAAAAAACCCAATAAAATTCTGCATCAAAGCAGACATTTAACAGTCTGATCTTGTTATAGGCTGAGTCTTTTGCCTTTACTAGGGGATGAGAGGAAGGAGTTGTTCTCCTTTAAATGGTGGGAAGTGGCCTGTCCACATAAGTCAATGTCAGATCTGGGTTCAAGCCTTAAAGCAGTAGCACTGTGTGAAATAACGTGTCCACATGGCCTTTCCCACCCTCAGCTGTGTCTTTCATAACTTTGTTTTGGCCTTTTTTTACCCCTCCAGGTTGAAGAGCTGAATTATTTGTACACCATCTGTGTACAGGAGCATCTGACCTGTCAGAAATGCTCTCTTGAAACAAAGAGGAACAGCAGCCTGTTAACCCTTCCACTCCCAGTGTTGGATTCCAATTCTCACATGCTGAAGAATCTGGTAAGTTCAGTGGCAGCACTTTTTCCTTAGGAAGAAGATTTGCTTCTGTTCACTGTGGGAGCCTTCTTGCAGCCCTGGTGTCTCCTGGAATTCATCTTGAATCTCTGCAAGAATCTCTGCAGGGTATCTAGGGATTTGAGCTGATCTTTTCTCATTCACATTTCTTCATTGTTTTGAGGGATTCTATATTTCTCAGAAAATTTGCTTGATTTATGGGTTGGAAAATAGTCTTTGAATTGCCTTTCTAAAAAGAGTATTGACTAAATACTGTGTAAGACTCAAAGACTGATACTACACACTGATGTGTACCTGTGAAACCTTAGATATCACAGTGAGGAGCCCTACATTTGCCCAGCGCAGTGTTCTTCTACTGGTAAATCAGTACTGCTGTTTGATGTGCAGATACAGGAGTGATGGTGGCTAGGTAGGTGCGGCCACAAACAGACAGTGGATTTTTCAGGTGATACTGGACCATCGGACCTTATTAATTCTTTGACTGTTTCAGCCTAAAGGAACCTCTTTCAAAACCTCTAAGACTTTGAAGCAGAATCATAGGATTGTTACGGTTGGAAGAGATCTTTAAGATCATCAATTCCAACCATTAACCTAGCGCTGCCAAGTTACTAATAAACTACATCCCTTAGCACTACATCTACACATCTTTTAAATACCTCCAGGGATGGCGATTCCACCACTTCCCTGGGCAGCCTGTTCCAATGCTTGACAACCCTTTCCATGAAGAATTTTTTCCTAATAACCAATCTAAACCTTCTCTGGTGCAACTTGAGGCCATTTCCTCTTATCTTATCGACTATTACTGGGGAGAAGAGACCAACCCCCACCTCACCAAAACCTTCTTTCAGGTAGTTCTAGAGACCGATAAGGTCTCCCCTCAGCCTCCTTTTCTGCAAGCTAAACCACCCCAGTTCCCTCAGTCACTCCTCATACGACTTGTACTCCAGACCCCTCACTAGCTTTGTTGCCCTTCTCTGGACTCACTTCAGAATCTCAACTTCTTGTAGCGAGGCGCCCAAAACTCTACACAGTATTTGAGGTGGGGCCTCACCAGTGCTGATTACAGGGGCACGATCTCTTCCCTAGTCCTGCTCGCCATGCTGTTTCTGATACACACCAGGATGGTATCAGCCTTCTTGGCCACCTGGGCCCACTGCTGGGTCCCATTCAGCTGACTGGCAACCAACACCCCCAGGTCCTTTTCTGCCAGGCAGCTTTCCAGCCACTCCTCCCCAAGCCTGTAGCGCTGCATGGGGCTGTTGTGACCCAGGTGCAGGACCCGGCACTTGGCCTTGTTGAACCTCATACCATTGGCCTCAGCCCATCAATCCAGCCTGTTCAGATCTCTCTGTAGAGCCATCCTCCCCTCAAGAAGATCAACACAGCTTAGTGTCATCTGCAAACTTACTGAGGGTGCACTTGATCCCCTTGCCCAAATCATTGATAAAGATATTAAAGAGGACAGGCCCCAATATTGTGCCCTGGGGAACACCACTTGTGACTGGCCACCAACTGGATTTAACTCCATTCACCACAACTCTTTGGTCCTGGCCATCCAGCCAGTTTTTCACCCAGTGAAGTGTATGCCTGTCCAAGCCATGAGCAGCCAGTTTCTTCAGGAGATTGCTGTGGGAAATGGTGTCAAAGGCTTTACTAAAGTCCAGGTAGACAATATCCACAGCCTTTCCCTTATCCACAAAGAGGGTCACCTTTTCACAGAAGGACATCAGGTTAGTCAAGCAGGACCTGCCTTTCGTAAACTCATGCTGACTGCGCCTGATCACTTGGTTGTCCTGTATGTGCTGCGTGATGGCACTCAAGATGATCTGCTCCATAACCTTCCCCAACTCCAAGATCAGACTGACAGGCCTGTAGTTCCCCAGATCCTCCTTCTGGCCCTTCTTGTAGATGGGCATCACATTTGCTAGCCTCCAGTCAACTGGAACCTCCCTGGATAGCCAGGACTGCTGATCAATGATGGAAAGTGGCTTGGTGAGCACTTCCGCCAGCTCCCTTGGTACCCTTGGGTGGATCCCATCCAGCCCCATAGACTTGGGTGCATCTAAGTGGTGTAGGAGCTCACTAACCATTTCCCTGTGGATTATGGGGTTGTCATTCTGCTCCTTGTCCCTGTCTTCCAGCTTGGGGTGCTTGGTGCCTGGAGAACAACTGGTCTTGCTATTAAAGACTGGAGCAAAGAAGTCATTAAGTACCTCAGCCTTTTCCTTATCCTTGGTCACTATGTTTTCCCCCACATCCAATAAAGGGTGGACATCCTCCTTAGTCCTCCTTTTGTTGTTAATGTATTTATAGAAACAATTTTTATTGTCTTTTACAACAGTAGCCAGATTAAGTTCTAGTTGGGCTTTGGCTCTTCTGATTTTGTCTCTGCATAGTCGCATGCAATTTTGGTAGTCTTCCTGAGTCACCTGCCCTTTCTTCCATAGGCCATAAACTTTCCTTTTCTTCCTGAGTTCCAGCCAGAGGTCGTGGTTTAGCCAGGCTGGTCTTCTTCCCCACCAGCTTGTCTTACAGCACATGGGGACAGCCAGCTCCTGTGCCTTAAAGATTTCCTTCTTGAAGAATGTCCAGCCTTCCTGGACTCCTTTGCCCCTCAGGACTTCCTCCCAAGGGACTCTGTCAGCCAGTCTCCTAAAGGGGTCAAAGTCTGCCCTCCAGAAGTCTAAGGTGGCAGTTCCACTAGCCATTTGCTTCTCCAGGAATCGAAAACTGTCATTTCATGATCACTATGCCCAAGACAGCCTCCAGCCTTCACATCACCCACAAATCTTTCTATGTTTGCAAACAACAGGTCTAGCAGGGCACCTTCCCTAGTTGGCTCACTCACTAGCTGTGTCAGGAAGTTATCTTCCACACACTCCAGGAACCTCCTGCACTGTTCCCTCCCTGCTGTATTATTGTATTTCCAGCAGGTGTCTGGTAAGCTGAAGTCCCCCACGAGAGCGAGTGGCAGTGATTGTGAGACTTCTCCCAGCTGCTTATAGAATATTTTGTCTGCCTCTTGATCCTGGTTGGGTGATCTATAACATACTCCCACCACGATATCTGGCTTGTTGGCCTTTCCCCTGATTCTTACCCATAAACTCTTAACCCTGTCATCACCATCTTTAAGTTCAAGGCAATTAAAAACTCCCTAACATACAGGGCTGCTCCATTAGCTTTTCTTCCTGACCTATCCCTTCTGAAGAGTTTATACCCATCTAATGCAGTTATGCGTATCATCCCACCACCTTTCTGTGATGGTGACTACATCATAGTTTTCCTGTTGTACAATGGCTTCCAGCTCGTCCTGTTTGTCACCCACGCTGCATGCATTGGTGTAGATGCATTTCAGTTGGGCTATTGATCCCGTCGCCTTTTTTGGGGAAGAAACCCTAAGTCCTACCTGACCATTCCCAGGTGCTTCCATGATTTCTAACCCATCAATATCTCTTGTGTCTTTGCTATTGCATGACACTCCATCCCCTACCTCCACTCGGATGGCAGACCGAAGGACCTCGCTAGCATGCCATCCCACAAACATTGATGTGCCACCCCCAGGCTTGTCTCTAGCAAGCTTGATTTTATCCCTTTTCCCCTTCAAATCTAGTTTAAAGCTCTTTGGATGTGCCCTGCCAACTCTTGTCCAAAGATCCTTTTCCCCCTTTGAGGCAGGTATATGCCTTCTGCCACGTACAGGCCTGGTGTCATATAAACTGACCCAAGATCAAAAAACCCAAAGTCCTGCTGGTGACACCAGGCATGGAGCCAGGTATTGATCTGTTGGGTCCTCCTGTTTCTTCCCTCATCATTCCCTGCAACTGGAAGGGCAGACGAGAACATTACTTGTTCTCCTGATCCCTTAACCAATTGTCCCAAGGCTCTGAAGTCTCTCTTGATTGCCCTTGGACCTCTTGTTGCAGCTTCATCTCTCCCTACCTGAAAGATCAATAATGGATAGTAATTGGTGGGCTGCAGCAGGGTAGGAAGCTTTCTCTTCACATCTTTGACCCAGGCCGCATGGAGGCGGCAGACTTCCTGAAGACGTGGGTCTGGTCTGCATATTGGGTCTTCTGTTACCTTCAGAAGGGAGTCTCCTATGACAATGGTCATAAAAGCTATAAAAGACACTTCTGCATCAACATCTTTTTTGTGGAAGATGTGGTTTTCTTTTTCTTTCAACTAATGTAATCACAGCAGCAGCTAGGAAAAATGGGGTGCATTTTTTTAGGCTGCTAGACAACCTTTTACCCTTTGAATAAAATATGCCTTCTGTAGCTTTGCTGTTTGTTTGTACCCTGTGAAACAAAGTAGAAATAGAAATCCAGCTTGAAGGAATTCAGTTGAAAGAAATCTCCTCTGTCTTCTTAGGAGGACTCTCTGCAATGCTTTTTCCGTCCGGAAGAGCTGACTGATCTCAACATGTGTTTCTGTGAGCAGTGTGGAAGGAGAATGCCTTTTCTGAAGGTAAGCAGGGAGTTATTTCCCCATATGTCTCTTGTACTCAGAACTCCCTTTAGGACTGGGAAGGGTGGGGAAAAGGACTCAACCATGTCAGTTTAAGAGAAGTTAGGAAAATCCCTACTGTAGATGTAGCTCTAGCAACAAAAGAATGCTTTCCTGGGTTTTAATGTAAGTCACCGAGGGATGTAGCATTTCTATACCAGTGGAAAAGCTTCTGTTGTTTTATGTTGTGTTTCCGCTGTGGGGCTTTACAGTGCTGCATGGCTCCAGGAGTAGACAAGAATATGTGACTGGACCTGTGCATACACATAAAAGTAGGCTATTGTAGGATGATTTCCTTTCTTCCCTGCTCTTCACTGGGCTCCCCATTTTTTAAAGTATTAGTCTCTGCCAGCTAGTGAATTAGCTGTTTCATGAAGAGGCAAGTGCATTAAAGAGAGGTATGTAGAGGCGACTGCCTTAGCTCAAGGCTTGAAAGGGACTTTCCACAACATTTTCACCAGTGGGCTGCCTTTGAGGTCACAGTGCGTCCATATATCTTCGTGGCAGCCGTGGCACCAGCAGTAATATCAACAAAGACACCGTTGGAAGCGGTGACCTGTCAGCTTGGCATCCTCCAGAGAGCTCTAGTGGCCACAAGTCACAAAGAAGTTGGCTTGCCTCTCCTCACCTACCTAGTGCTACCAACCTAGGGTTAAGAAAGCAGGTGAGAAACAAAGCAGCCCGTGGGACACCCAAAGCTGGGTGCTGATCACACTGAAGCTGAGAAACTTGGTTATCACAGCTTGCTACGTGTATGTGTCTCACGTGTGCAGATGAGCTACAAAGGTTTGACATCTGCTGTCTGGTGGAATTGGCGGTCATTCCCTGTAGCACTGACTACTCTTCACTCCATTCACTGAGTGGCAATGGCTGTTTCCACCCCACTGCCCCAGGGTTTGTTCCTTAGTTTTCAATTGCATTATTAATTGCTTTACAGAGCATGAAGCTAGTCCATCTACCACAGACTCTGACCATACACCTAAAGCGCTTCCGCTTTGAAAAACCAACTGATGTTCACAAGCTTAGTCACTGTCTGCCATTCCCACAAGACCTCGATTTCAATGCAGTCTTGACAGAAAATCAGTGCCAAGCAGATGACAATGAAAAGGTGAGATATTCCTAATGTCCTGTTTAAAAAGGGCAGATTTTCTCCTCTCTGTTTAAGTCCTGTAAAAACTCAAGAAAGCACATCAGTACTTGCCTCAGTTCAAAGCACCTGTCTTAAAAATGTATGTCTCAGGCTTTACCTGTGCCCGGTGTTGTCTCACATCCCACAGTTTTTAACTGATTCAGGCATTATTCAGCTTTCTGTTGAATCAGCAAAGGCACCATAACTGGAGCTTTCTGCCATAAGGGCAGATACCAGGCTTTACAAAAAAAACCCCTCAAAACAGCACCTTTTCACCCGAGAGTGTTTAGTATAACTAAACTCTCTAAATATACTAAAGAAAAGATGAAAACACAGTTCATTTGGATGACCAAATCCAGACATGGTAAACAGTGTCTTGGAGGCAACTTCTGTCCTGTGGCTCAGCCTCCAGGGCAAGACGGCCTCAGTGAGGAGCAGACCTGCTGCTCTGCAGAGGGGTCACCAACCCAAGACAGGGGAACTCCATTCTTGGCAGTTCCCCATGCAGTGTTGTTTGCCAGAGAGTTGAGGTTAGGAGGGAGATGACCGCTTTGCCAAGCAGCCGAGAGGGATCTGCCATGCTGCGGATCGGTTCCCCTTGCTGAGAGAATAACGAGGGAGAGTGCGATGACAGCAAAACCTTGTTGGTGCAGTATTGGCTGTGGTGTAACCCCTTTGCTGTCCCACTGCCTTTTTCACATTCCTGCAATCTCCAGGGAGGCTGCCAGCTGTAGCTGGCAGGCAAAACTCTGAAGGTAGGAGCGAAAAAGGCAGGATCCTCAAGGCCAATCTACTCTTTCTCCTTTTTCTGTATGAAACACACATTCTTGATGTCCTGGCTGCTGCTTCTCTTCAGCCAAGGGCAAATGAGAATTGCTGCGCTGCAAGTTACTCTTTGTGGCTCTTCGCAGGCTGCCTGGCAGTATGAGCTTTTTGCTGTTGTTGCTCATTCAGGATCAACTAGTTGTGGACATTACTGTGCCTATGTTCGGAGTCTCACAGAATGTAAATGGTATTGCTTCAACGATTCTGAGGTTCACCAGGTGAGGAGACATTCACGTTTCTTTTGTGGCTTCCTAGACAGTCCTCCAGCATTCATTTAGTCTGATTGACCGCTGATGAAAGAGAATCATGAAAGAAAACTGAAGCTGCAGAGCTTTATGCACCTCTTTACTACAGCGTACTCTGAGCTGCGGGCAAAATGGCTCTAGCTTCTGTACCAAACAAGGCCTCGGTTCTGGTTTGCAATTTGCAAAAGCAGCCATTTGCTGTATCCCCTACTTTATGTACTCTAAATCTGTTTAATGTATGTGTTCAGAAGAGGCAAAGGAACTGGTTTTCCTCAAGGGGTAAAAGCATGAAACCAATTTACTAAAAAGTACATAGTTCCTGGAAGTACTGCTTACACCACTCTTAAGAGAATTGGTGTGCTGGTATCACAGTGTGTCCATCTCTTAAGAGGTTTTTTACCAGCCTCCCCTTGTGTGTTTTTCTTCTCCAGGTAACATGGGATGATGTTAAATGCACCTATGGACATTCCAAGCTCCACTGGTAAGCAAACACATCTCTCTTTTTACCTAATGCTGCTCTGGGGTTTGGAATGAGGCTGGCAAAGAGAGGCAAGCCAAATGGTTTGAACTGCGTATTGTCTGGGATGTACAGGGCAAGTAGCAGCGTAGAAGAGGCATCCGTGTATTCTGGTCGCTCTGATGGGACTGTAGATGACTGTAGTGGGAGCCTGCAGGATTACTGAGTAGTGGGACTGAAGGAGTCGTCTTGTTACTTATGATTGCTGCTTGGACCCTATATCCAGACTAAATTAGATACATCAGTCAGGATTCCTCCGTGGTTTTTCTTTTCATGTGTCATAAGAAAATGAGCCATGAGGAGAGATAATCCCTCCTATAAACTATAGCACCGCCAGGGGGTCAGCTTTATGGGCTGCCTCAGGAACTGGAGAGGGCCTGTTCAGTTGACCTAAACCTTAAAAAGCTGAGCAGCAGCAAATCTGGGAGCTTACTTGCAACCTAGATCTTCAAATGTACATCTGGTTTTGCTTTTTCTTTGCTTTCACAGGGGAGAAACGGCCTATCTCTTGATTTACATGAAAAAACATCCTCAGTAGCCTTATCCAGGAGTATCAGAATGTCTTGGGAAGCTGCGCGTTATCCGTGGAGCTCAGCACCTCTGTACCAGTGTGGACATGTACAAATGTTTCACAAGACATTCTGCACTCAAGTCAGCGACCTGCCTTCACGTTTATTTCTGAAAAAAGTGCAGGAGAGACTCAGCTAGAGAAAGGATCTAAGGACTGTTGAACCTAGAAACTTTCTTTCGCGTATTTTTTGTGTTTATGTGATTCTGTATATTAATTTCCTCTTAAAAGATGGTGAAGTTTGTTCTTGTCTGCTGACTTACCAGTTTCTTTAATGTTGATGCCTAGATTCCAGTACAGGGGAAGTGTTTGGCCTGAAAGTCTGCGTGATGTTCCAGGGAGGCACGTGGTATGGCTGGAGAACTGTGATACAGCCGTACCTGGCCAGTAAGACTATAAGAGCTTGAGGCCTGTTCTGCCCTTTTAGCGCCATGTGAGGTGCTGGTGAGCTGGGCAGGGGACCCCAAAAGTCTTGAGAAACAGCTGGATCAAGGACTAGAGCTCTCATGACACACACACCGGTGAGGTTTGCTCCTTAACACCTTCCTGAAAATGCATCACTGCAGGCCTTGATATGCGTTTGAAAGTTGGTGTCAGCATAAAGAGATGTCTTAAAATCAGGAGTTATTCTAGTAGTTCTGATTTACAAGATGAGTTTGTGTGTATTTGTGCAGATGATTATTGTTTTAGCACGCTTACCAGGCATTTGCCTGCATTTTCTTTCCTGTAGAGAGGAAAATATTCAGAGTTATAGAGATTTTGAAACCAGCTAGTGATTTTGCACAATGCAATCCATGTGCTGTGATAAGAGAAGTGAGATGCCTTGCTGTGCTGGAACTCCTGGGGTTTTCCTTTAGTACTCTTCAGCTGGTTGCCAGCTGGAATTGTCTTGCTCTCTCTCTTCCTTCTCTGCCCATGAAATGGAAATATCCCTCAAGCAGAAAGTGTTTGGGAGAGAACGATTCTATAAAGAGAGTAATTTTTAAATCTCCTGTTGAGTCCTGTCACACTGTGCTGTTGGTTCAGCCTGTGCTCCCGTGGCAAGACCACACAGCTGGAGGGAAAATGTGGAGAGAGCTAGAAAGGAAGGTTGGTAATGTGACAATCAGAAGAGTGTTCTAGAAGTTCATCACAAGACTTGGCTGTGAAGAAAGTTAAAAACTTTGGTTGTGATGCTTTTAAAGCACTCATTGTGGTGATTCTGGACGTACCACAGTCTGTGAAAGGATCAGTGATTCCAGTAGTTTGAGATCTAGAAGTACCTTCTAGCCTGATGTATTCTTTGAGTGTATCTTTACAAGGGTGCTTTTTTTGTGGGACTGAGCACATTTTAAAATTACTAATTTAATTATAATAGCAGCGATATATAACTTAATTTTATTTTGATAATGATGGTGAAGTTCCCAAATCGTGTCTGTTTTCTGTTGTTATGTGGAAGGTGAATTGAGAAATCTTGGAGCATAGCAGTTGCATTTTTATGTGCTAGCAGGTATTTATTTCACTGTAGTAGCAAGGTGTGTTATTCCGTTCAACTGTCTCATATTTGTACCTTCCCCCTGCGTTAAAAAAAAATAATCCCAGGGTATTGTTTGTCACTAGGATGAGGAATTTTCAGCCTATTTGCCTTTGGGAATGTGTTACACTCCTTCTAAAGCCCCTTGCAATGGGTGAGTAAGAAAACCATGTTCCTGTCTGCTTTATCCAGCACTTCGCATATGTGAAGTAACTGAAAGATGGTACCTTTCCAGAAATTGAGACGTTAATGGATTAAGAGACTGACAAGACATTTCTAATTTGATGTAAACTGAAATTTAAAAACAAGCTATGCTTATGAAAAATTACTCGATGTGTCATAAACTTCCAGGTATATCACCTACCATGGAGGCAATTGCTGGGATATATTTAAGAATCTTTGCGATCAGTATCTCAATGAAAAGTAATCAGTGTTTGTTTGAATAAAATAGTGTGGAGGAGATTCCCTAGAAAATAAGTCTTGTGTTTTATTCTCGGCGTGTTTTTCCTAGGCGCCATAAATGCAGGTGGGAGGCTACAGGCCACACGCACAGAGGTTGCATGCTCAAAGTAAGAATTCAGGTTAGAGCTACTGCTAATCTTTAGCTCCAACAGCCGAGGAAAGGAGGCAAAACCTTCCCTGGGCAGTTCACCCTGGTGCTGGAGACACAGTGGGCGTATTGTCAGGTTTGCTGTCAAGTCAAAGCTTACACGGCTTCCAGATCCAGATGGGCCCAGGGAGGAGCGGGAGGTGTGCAAAATGCATCGTGTATGGATTCAGAAACTCTGCCCCATCGCAGCTGCTTTTGCAAGAAATCACCTTGGCTGCCTCTGCTTCCGCAGCAAAGTGGACCAGTCGTACGCTGGAGAAACTGCCCGGGGACCACTTTGAGCTCAGCGCGGGGGATTCGGCGTGAGTGTATTGGTACACAGTTATAACCTGGAGACCGGTTACAACGTCAAGTCCGCCTCGCCCAGGGGCTGGCTGCAGAAAAGCACCACTGGGATTTCTGCCAGAAAAAAATTTTCCGCCGTAGAGCCATCGCAAAGGAGTCGGCATTATTTGTCCTGTGTTTGAGCTGCTGTGCAAGTGAAGCTTAGCACGGGTAGCAAGGGCTTGGAAAAGACAGGTAAAGCCAAGAGTATGTGTGTGGAGAGATTATTTTAGGTCCTGGTAACTCTTTCTTTCCTTTTTTTTTTTTTATTTTTGTTTTGGCATTGCGTGTCTTCAGGGAAGGAGCAGTCGCATAATACACATTCTCTGCTTCATCTCTGACAGACTCCTGCTCAGATTCAGGTATTCCCCACCTTCACAAAACACATAGAAAAAAGTAAATATACGTAATATATATAATGAATATGTATCACACACATGTATAATCTAAAACTTGAGTGTGTTGTAAATCCCCAAATTATATATAGAACTAAAAGAGAAATGATTTTTTGATACTTTACTTCCAGTATAATTCTAATTTACAAGAGTCACCAACTAGTTATCATTGGTATTTACACAAAAATGCTGCACGTGAGATCTGTGTTTAAAAAAGGACCTGTTCTACTACGGATTAAAAAACATGGATTGAATAAGACTGTAGTTACTCTAAACTACAGTGAAGTGTGAAAATTGTATTAGGACTTAGCATTACTAGTAATTTTAATAATGGCTTTACTGGTAATTTTGTGGATCACAATAATCTGTTGTGTTTGATAGATTCCAATGGTGAATCCTGTGATGGCATTCCTGCAGGGGGACGGCGGTAACTTTTTCATCTTCCAGCAGGTTTAACTTTTGCTGAGCAGCTTCTGTCACCGGCAGCCGCTGCCTTTTTTGGCTGCGGGCACAGCTTCACTTTTCGCCCTCCTTTGCCGACCCCCGGCGTTTCCTACAGCGCTGCCTTTCAGGCAGCTTTGTCTTACTGGTCTCTCGTCCTTAAAGCCCAGTTTCTGGTCCTGCCCTGACTGAGGCTGTACTGCTCCCAGGGAAATTTTGGCCATGAGAAGCCCGGATCGGCTTTGCCGGTAACATCCATGCTGGTGTTTCTGCTGATAACACAGCTTGGGCTTGAAGCCGCAGGCGGGGAGCAACACTTTCCTAACAAGTGCAAACAGAAACCTCAAACAACCTTTCAAAGGTATTTTATGAAGCAATTATTTTTTTGAAGGGAGCTATTTAGCTCCCACTCTGTGCTGTTTCCCACGTGGCTGGCACGTGGAAATTTTACCAGCCTCAAGTTGGCAGGCTCAGCGCTGTTCGTGCCTGCCTGTGGAAATGTGCCCAGGAATCACCGACGCTTTAGGGAGCTTGAGAGATAAAAAAACATTCTGACATATATGAAGTCAATAAACTGGAAGAGAAATGCTTCTGAGCTAAATCTACCTGAATTTAAAAAACAACAACAACAACAACAAAAAAATTGCAAGTGCTGTGAAAAAACTGAACAACGACTTAAAAATAAAGGCAAAGTGAACCAAAGACCTTCACACCAGCTTAAGAAAGGGTACTCTGCGCTAATGACTGTTTTCCTAAAATAGATGAATCACTGAAATTTTGGCAGCTGGTGGGTTGCAGTTTGATTCAGCATGAAAATATGCTTTGCTGCATGAGGGGCGGCCGGAGCAGGGAGTGGGATGACCCTCTCCACCTCTGCCTTTGGTTAAGGAACCAGGAGAGTCCCTCTCATTAGGGAGGCGGCTACACGTCACTGAGGGGCAGGGGACACAACAGCTGTACTGGAAAGCTGGCCTGTTGTTAATTTACATTAGTTTCTGCAATTAATTTCAGCAAGTAAATTTCTTGCTGTCCTTGGTTGCAGACAAAGCTGTACAGGTACCTCGGCAGTCACTGTGACCAGGGCATCAGGTGGGTGATGCAGAGAGCTGTGGTCGTTAAGTATCTTTCCTCTATGTAACCCATTTTTCACGGATAAGGAGAAAAACTGCATAAATCTCCACATAGCACTGAGCAGCATAACGGCTCATTAAACCTTGCTTTCACTGCAGAATTCAGGCAGAAGAGGGGTGATCTTTTTTTGACCTCAGAAATAAAATCGAAAGGGTTCTCCTCTGGTTTGTCCTAAAGCTGCGGTGATCTGCACACCTCAATTAAAAGCCTTGGATGAGGGGTTGATGTGGCCGAAGCCAGCTGTGGCTCCAGCTGCTCAGGAAAAGGCCAGGCCGTAAGATGGAGCAGCAAGAAGGTCTGCGGCGTCGAGCCATGTGGACAAGGTCAGGCTGCAGGCAAGGGTGGCTTGCTGCTTGTTGAGACAGGTGTGAGCAACAACGTGAGGATACAAGAGGAAAACTACCCGGATGAAAAGGTACAATATCCTAGAGGAAATCTGGTGCTGGACGACAGGAGTTTGGTGCCGCTGGGGGCCTGTTGGAAGCAGCAGGGTGGCCCCTTGGCCATCTGACTGATGCCCGCTGGCCTGTGGGGCCTCTTTGCGTGTCCGCCCTGGGAGTGCCGAGCCCACTCATGCTCAGCCTCCCAGCCTTTGTTGACTTTTATCTGCGTTAAATTCAAAACATCAGGTTTATGCCTTCCAGTTGAGCGTACGAGCATTCTTGAACATAGGAAGTTCCATCTGAACAAGAGGAGGAACTTCTTTAGTTTGAGGGTGGCAGAGCACTGGCAGTCTGCCCAAAGAGGTGGTGAAGTCTCCGACCCTGGAGACATTCCAAACCTGCCTGGATGCCACCTAAGGACGCAACCTGCTGTAGGTGGATCTGCTCTGGCAGGGAGGTTGGACCAGATGGTCTCCAGAGGTCCCTTCCAACCCCTACCATTCTGTGATTCTGTATTCTGCATGCAGGGTCTGCACGCGGTAAAAAGTGCCTTAAGGAAGTGACCTGCCGCGGGTCGCTGGGCATTTGGAGTTCTTGCAAAATTTTGGGCAGGGCTCTGAAAGCAGGTAGCATGCCAGCTCCTTCTGGCAGCACACAGGAGCGTCTAGGCTGGGGTCAAACCCACTCCGCATAAAGACGAAACGTTTGGGATTTTCCAGAATAGGCTGCTCTCCCTACAGAGGCTTCTACAACCGTTACTCAGTTTATACAGAGAAAGATTTTTTACTTGTGGATGGTAAAAAAACCTCCTGTAGGACAGCACGCAAACAGAAAAGGCCATAAAGTAACACACAGTGTCAAGGGACAAGACAGCTGAAGCTGTTTGGCTTCTGAAAAGTGAGCAAGTGTGGAAAATGGCACAGCGGCTGCTCCAGGAAACACAAATGTGCCACAATGTGCCACTAGTGATCATCGGTCCTGCCGATAAAGCAGTTTGGATTTTGAAGAGTCACGCCGAGCTAACATGGTGGATCTTGAAAAGACAAAGCTTTGTTTGTCCCTCTCCTCTCCTCTCCCCTCCTCTCCCCTCCTCTCCCCTCCTCTCCCCTCCTCTCCCCTCCTCTCCCCTCCTCTCC
>VZSF01006454.1:448354-475031 GCA_013398295.1 Chionis minor
TCCTCTCCTCTCCTCTCCTCGGGGGGGAACCCTTCCTTAGAAGGACCATGTTGCCCCTGGAGAGCAGGAGCCGTAGGCTGCAATGGGGGCAGCAGAGCGATGTGGGTGCCTCAGGCTGTGGGGATGAAGCAGTATTGGGAATTTTTTTAACAATGATCCCTCCTCTGGCCGGAACTGCTCCTCCTCCTGAGACAAACAGCTTTGTGGCTTCTTCTGGCGACGTGTTCAGGAGCGGACAGGTTAGATGAGAAATAGTTTTTGGAGTGTGTGCAAACACCCCAAATACCACTTTTCTTGCAGAAAAATGGAGATTGGTGAGGTATACAAAAAGCGGCAACCTTGGTCAGTGCAGTATGAATAACTGCCATATCAGACTCGCTCAACAAATTCATGTGAGGATCCCACAATCAGTTTTTAAATTCTTCAAAAGGTGAGATAAAGGCCCACCTTCTCTAGCTTATTATAGCACTTCTGCCTGTATTTTCCTTGTCCGCAGCCGGTCAGCGGGCAGGAGAGAGGGGCAAAGCCTATTTAAAAAGTTTTGCAAGGGGCTGCAGCTTCTTTAGGTGGTTCTTTACCTGCAAATGCTATCTAATGGACTTTTGGTAAGACAGAATAATTAAGGATACACTGAATTATAAATGTAAAAGGAGTGTGGAAATGAGCTGAAAATTTTTAAGAAAGTGAGCTGCGTAAGAAAGAAAAAAAAAATAGTGGGTTGTCCCTTGAATTTGAGACTGGAAACTAAGTATCTTGAATTACAAGCTGCCAAGTCTATGAAATACTGTCCAGTTAACATAAAAGTATCTTAAATTATTCTTGCTGTATTTTGGGGTCAGCGGCTGCTCATCATCATCGTAACTTACACACAAACGGGGCTGAGTTTGTTTAACCCTGTCAGTCGTGATTGGCCTGACGGCAAAAGGCACTAAGAAGCCTAAAGTAACTAAGCAGACTTTAAAAAAACGAAGCGTGCCTTGCATGGGGCCTCTTAGGGCACTGATGCTGTCATGGGTGAGCTCTCTGAAGGAACCTGTTAAGATGCTATCAGAAACCGGTTAGGACTTAACGAAAGGAAAATTTTGGACACATGATCCACAAAAATCTCTTGTGTTAACGCAATGAAAACATGGCCCAGACCCACCCACTGCGGTTAATCAAAGTTATTCAATCTCAAGGTTCCCACAGCAACTTCAGCTGCGACTCCCTGTGTTTCGGTGCAGCAACGGGGCCTCTCCTTTACCAAGTCACCCTGATCTCAGGAACCTGAAGTCCTGTTCAGTGAGCACCATGTAAAATGAAGCGGTGGAGTATTTTTTCTGAAAAATATCTCATGTTATGGACTTTTGTGTAACCACGGCGTATATTATCACTGTTGCTCTCCACTGATGACTCCCCCATCCAAAAGTGATGCTGATCGCTCCTGCAAGGCAGCATTCCCATGCTGCAGCAGCACCCAGAGATTAAGCACGCCGTAGTGCCCGGTGTTTGGCCAGTGTCACCCTTAGCCTGCTTTTCCATGCTGCCCTGGGAGCTGCAGCGTTCGTACATAGGAAGGGGTGGGATGGGGAAAGGGGCTGCAAAAACGAACACTTGCAAAACTTTAAACTGGATATTTGGTTGTGTGTAGCCTTGTGGAAAAAGTGCTGCAATTTCTATGATTTTTTTTTTTTTTTTAATTTAGGCGAACTAACCAAGCACCCTTTGATTGGAAATACTTGGAGAAGTGAAAGCATTAAAAAAAAAAAAAAAAAGATGATGTAATGAAGTTAAATGTAGGTGGCGGCTGTGGTTTTGAATCATGTTTCTGTTTGAAAGTGCCACTTTCCTGAATCAGTATCCAGTCATCAAACAAATTTCAGTGTCTTCAAGCCAAGAATCTGAAGTGATTTACTTTGCTACTAAGTACCAAGTTGTGTATTTCACCCAGGAGGTGGCACTGTCTGTAGTGTTTTGCCGTCCTCTCACCTCCCTTGTCATGTGTCCACAAAAGCTGGCTTGTTTGTGTGCAGGGCCAGCAAGAGGTGATTCATTTCCTCATGTCGCCAATATCTCACACTAAAATTGTTTTTAATTTCTGGGCAAATTGGAACTTATTTCAAGTGTCTCAATGTGAACGTTTCAGCCTTAGAAAAGGGCAGATCAGTTCACGCAACTCATCAGTGACTCCCACGACCATTTTATTCCAGAAAACAAGATTCAAACTGGAACACCTCATTATTTGGGGGCTTAAAGTCTCCAGATTCGGAGAAAAGCAAACTCCTTTTTCTGCTGTTTAACGAATTACTGACTTTTCTTCCTGTTTCAGTCTTTCCAAGGAACAGTGAGAGATGCAGTGAAGCTTGCTGTCGAAGTCGGGTACCGCCACTTTGATTGTGCTTGCCTGTACCATAACGAGAGTGAGATCGGGGATGCACTACAGGAAAAAATTGAGGAGGAGGCTGTGAGGCGAGAAGACCTCTTTTGTTGTCAGTAAGGTATGTCCTTGGATAACTTGTCTCACACAAGGTCAGCTCTCAGGAGGAGGGACAAGATCCCAACCTGTGAAGTGCCAGGGAATGGAGCTGGTCTGGGAATTAACTCCTCTCTGTCAGGGCAAAGCGTTCTGCGGATAGAAGGAAGAAAAAGGTCAAGTCTTGTAAAATCAAAAAAAAAAAAAGAAAAAGAAAAAAGTCTTGATTTGAGAGGGATTTTTTTTGTAGTCCATATCCATTGTCAGCCATGGAGACAGGAACTGAGGCCGTGCTCGAAGTTGCCTCTGGGATAGGAAGCAGGGCTATTGTATTCGTGGTTGCTCCCGCTGCGCCGCCGGCCTCAGCCTGTTAACTCCTGTATGTTATGTTTTGTTTTGTTTTTTCCCCCCGACAACAATGGTAGGAAAAATAAAGTAACTTCTATCATCTGCTGGAAGTTGGTGGGTTGATTTTCACCAGTCTTACTTTTTTTTCTTCGTTTTGTTTAATTGTTGTATGAATCGTTGGCATTTTAGAGTATCTCATTCTCATTTTGCTTAACCAACCGTACCACAAATAAAATGAGGTGCACAAAAGTGGCGGTTCCTCAAGACAAGAAGATATGCCATCTCATGAGCTGCCACTGTGTCTGCGCTCTGTGTTTGCCTGCCAGGGATACTCTGTGGCTATGAGGCTAGGAGAGCAGCTCCCAGGCTTTGCTTTACCCCCGCAGCTGTCATCCACCTTCCAGGAGAGATCCCTGGTGAAGGAGGCATGCCAGAAAACACTTGCTGCCCTCCAACTGGATGATTTGGATCTCTGCCTCATTCACTGGCCCGTGGGATTCAAGGTATTGAGCCTTTTAACTCCTGGGAGCCATCTGTCAGAGCTCTGCCACTTTTTCCTTTGGGACCAGACCTGCCCTCATTCCTCTCTAATGAGGAGTGTTGTTAAACCTCGTTAGGACATAATGACAAACCTCCACAGGGAGTGCCCAGGAGGAAAAGTAAGGTCATGGCTGCTTAAGTTACGTCTTGTAGTACAAAAATCACCTTATTTTACCCTGCACAGCATTTCCACATTATGTATCAAATTACCATCCAGATCACATTCCTCTTAAAGCCTGGGATTTGGCAGTTGTTTGCTTATCCAGGATCAAACAGTTGTGCATTACTTAGTTCCTATTTTTCTCTTCTCTCTCTACCTCCAGGTTAAATAAAACCTCGTTTCCCCACCGTGTCATAACCCCAGCCTTCCCCCAACCTGACTGAGGCACATAGAAGTGTCTGCCCTTCCTCTGCCTGCAGGACAGACTCCGAAGAGACAGATTTTCTTGAAGATTACTTTGTTCGTACATATTACTGGTTCTGGCCACCTCTTTCCCCAACACAAACATAAGCCAGGATATTCACTGTGCCTCCAGCTCTGCTTGCTTGTAGAATTTCTGAGTGATTTCTTTAACTACTTACAATTCAGCCTACCTAAACTTGCTTTTCTTTTTTGATGATAGGCAGGAGAGGAACTATTTCCTGCAGATGGAAATGGCATGGTCATTCCCAGCGACACAGATTTTCTGGATACGTGGAAGGTACGTTCATTGACCAGCCAAAAAAATATTGCTGGTTCGAAATAACAGCCTGAAAACGTTAAGGTTTCCGCTTTGGGAATCGTTCTGAGAGAACTTCCCATGTGAAGTATTCCAGATTGCTGATTTCTCTGTGCCCTTGGGCTCCTTCTTGTGTTACTTTGCCAAAATGGAGGTATTTTTGCGTCTGCTGCGTACTAAACCGTCTGGATGGGCACAGCAAGAAGAAATCTTTGAGCGTGTGTGTACCCTGCAGTGGCTGGAGCTGACGTACGCCGTCGCTTCAGTCCCCACACCACACTCAGAGCATTTACTGGTGGCTTTAGCGGTAGCCGTGCTCATCCCTAGTTGCACCTGAGCTGTCCAGACCACAGGAAAGCCAACATGCCAGTGCAAACGTACCCAGAGCATCCAAATTTCCCCCCCCCTCTAGAAACTACTGGAACTTGTCCCAAGTCCTTCGCTAAAGCTGTGTGTGCAACGCAAACAGGCATGAGCACAGGCCACGTAGGAGACAAGACTTGGGCGCAAGTTCAAATTTCTGCTTGGCTGACGGTTTGGGCTTCCTTTCCCCTCCACCCCCACCGTGTGCTCGGCATGGCCAGGTCGAAAGAGGACAGGAGGCTCACCAGAGTCAGAAGAATTCACTGACGCTTTTATCCTTCTCTCAGATGAAGAATAAAGCACATTTTTGTTGCTCGTTTGAAGGACAAAAAGTGGACATTTCGGGCTGCTGCTTATGAGAGCAACTTCAAATAAAAATGATTTCTCCTTTGGAAGAGGTGTATCTTCTGCTGTAAAGGCTGGTAGTAGATTAATTTCTCTTATTTCTTTTCTGCTGGAGGTGGCAATCTAATTAGGACGGTCTAGCTGTTTTATTATTTACTAGTGTGAAAGAAAATGGGGAGAGAGGAGGGAGCAGAACACAGCACTGCTTATACTACCACTGATGCCGCTAAATGGTACATCTGCCTTGGGAAATTAATCAGAGTCGATGATGAGGTGTCCTGCTCTAGCTCTCCCAGAATAGCTCCTTGTCAAGCCCTTCTGTTCCAAATGACAAGCTTTTCATTATGGGGTAATTATTTTGTTAGCTGAGGAACTACCTAAAAAGCCCCTCTTTTATTTACGAGCAGAAGCTCTACCTGGGGATAGTATTTCAAAATAGTTGTATTCTACTGAAATAATAATAGTTAGTAATTGTTAATCTTGAATAATGCTGTTATTTGTTTGTATGATGATACATGATTTGAGAGCCTGAGTCTTTGACCAGGGTCCCACCGTTCAATGGACTGTACTAATGCCACATCAGAAGAGGATCCCAACCATGAAGACTTTTACCACTAAAGTCTTTGTGGAGGCATTTTTTCCATATGAAAAAGAAATAATCTTATTTCAATGGCAAGTCTGATTCTGCAGTGTCTCTAGGCTATGGTGGATGAAGAGCTGATGGATGCAGGAATGGTGAAGGCCACTGGAGTCTCCAACTTTAACTGCAAACAGACAGATAGGCTCCTGAGTGAATCGGGCTTAAGACACAAACCTACAAATAATCAGGTAAATTGTTCTCAAACTTATCAGTACCGACACGTCACATCTGTCTGGGGTGTTGGATTTGATGGAACACCTCTGGCAGAGAATTAGCTTTTATGTCAAGGCGGTGCTTTTGATACCTGTGTGAGAATACACCTGTGTTTGGCTGAGTCATAAAGTAATGAAGGATGCGGAACGGTCTGTGCCCTTCCTTGCGCAGGAAGCAGCAGTCACACAAAGCCCGTGGCGCTCCTGGCTTGAAAGTGGAGCCTTCACCTTCGTTCTGACCAAGCACTGGGCTTGTGAGGCTGAGAGCTGAGCTCTGCCATGCAGAACGCGGTGGGGCTCACCCTTCTCCTTTCCTACAGCTCCCAAGGAAAAAGAGGCTGCGTGAATAGATGGGACCAGAGCCAGGCTACACTGCTGGGGCGAGTAGGTTGGGCTGGATGACACGAGAGTTGTGTGTTTCAGCTGGATGCGCCCGACTGGACCTTGGAGCCCATTGACAGGAGTCATGAAAAATAAGGCAGGCAGCTGGAAAGAGACACTAACCGGTGAAGGTTGGGCTTTGCTGGAGGCAGGGCTGGGAAGAAGGGGAAACAATCTGAAACACTGGCTGACCCTCTTAAAAACCCCACAGCTGCAAAAAGAACCACCTTTTCAAAGCTGATGTGGGGCTTGGTAGGTCACCATAGTGATGGTAAACCTTGAAGTACATTCTGCTTCTGAAGAAACCTAATATTTTTTTGTAGATTGAGAGCCACCCCTGTCTTCCATAGGAAAAGCTGATTACGTTTTGCCAATCCAAAGGGATTTCTGTCACTGCATTGTTCCCTTGGAGCGCCCAGCTGGCCACGGTAAGAATGCTTTGTGAAACTTCTTTCTTAGACGTAGACTGGAGGCAATACACTAAACCAGTCTTAGGATGTGGATAAACCCTCATGGAGTAAAACTGATGTAATTAGAAAAATATTTACTAATTCATTAAAAATGACACACACAGAGACTCACACTTATTGTGATATTCAGTCCGCTAATTCATACACATGCTGTTACTGAAGTTTCATATTTAGGAGAAAAAGGATCGATTGGTTGGTGAAAGTAGCAAAGATAATTCTTAACTGTGCTTGGGTGAGCTTACTAAACATGTAAAAAAAACTTCTGAAATACAAAAACCCCAAAACCAAAGCAGCACATGCTTACAAAAATAGCGACTTTGAAGTCGTGCAAAGACAGAGCATTTACCAGAGCAGCTGTGCTTGTGAAGGACATAACAGCTGCCCATTCTTAAGATGAAATTTTCAGGATCTAGACCAAAGAAATTCCCAGCCCGATCTCAGGCTGAAATGCGTTAGTGACCAGTTATACCAGAAACTACAGGCCTCTTCTCATGTCCCAACCTGTGATAAAAAGGAAAAGAATGAAGGCAGGGACTGGAGCAAAAAGATGATGGTGAATTAAAGTGTGCAAGATAATGCTTTCTTACCATTTAAATAATATTCTTACACTACGATGCTTGAGGGAGAAGACAGTGGGCCATTCACCTGCTGAAGTCTGCTTTTTATTTTCACCTCCAAGTCTGAGGTTATTTCCCTTTTTGATGATGCCCAAATTAAGGAAATTGCACTCAAGTACAACAAAACCCCAGCTCAGGTTAATACAGGTCATAGTGTTTTCCCCTGGACATGTATTTTTCCCCACTTGTGCTAAAGTAACTATTTACAGAGGTATTACGGAAAGCTGAGTTCCAGCTGTGCCTCATACGCATTGTAATGCGTTAAAAAATATCAGCTCTAACATTAGTTCTAATGATGGACAGAAGATTAACAACGGCTTTGGGCTTTAATTGGCACGCTAGCCACTTCTACGCACAGCATCCCTGGCCAATCCTGAACTGCTGTTCAATGCACTCCCATGCTGTCATGCCAACGTCAGAAACAGATAATGATTAAATAAGCTCATGTAATAATTAGGAAGGGTTTACTACAGAGCTTTTCTTTTGTGAGCCATCTCTGATTGCCAGTAGAGCTGTTCCATGCAGGCAGGTGTGGTTTTTGACTTCCAGAAGACAGGCAGAACTTCTCAGCTGTAATTCCCCATCTGTTCCTGCAGGTGCTTATTTGGCTCCAGATTCAAAGACATGTGAGTGTAGTCCCCAAATCTGTCACTCCACACCACATTGAGGAAAATTTTAAGGCAAGAGGGTACCTTACAAAATTATTAATGGTGTTAAACTTGACACAGAAAAATCCACTCTGCCAGGGGAACAAAGTACCCCCTTCATACTTAGAACTGGCAAACCCTTTTGTCTGTCAGGTATTGTGCAGGTTACTTCTTTATGAATGCAAGAAGTTACTTTAAAAGCAAAGAGCCAAGTCTCCTTCATTAGAACGCATCAAGAAAGAGAGGTTAACTATTGCACCTTGTGATATGAATATGATGCACTTAGACCCCACCAGCACTGTAATTTTATGACATTTATTCATTGTTCGCCACAAACACGCATCCATTGCACGCGTCCTAGTGCTTCAACAAACACAATGGTTTTCTACTTTTGTTTTTGGCAGAACTTACTCTTGTTTTTTTGCAGACTGAAGTAGCCCAGCTGCTTGGGGCCTTTATTCAGGTGTTTGACTTTCAATTGGCTAAAGAGAAGATGGAAACCTTCCTTGCTTTAATTAAGTGGTATCGCATCTCTCCATTAAATGAGTGAGTACCTCCTCCTCCGTGTTTTAGCAAGATTGGATCATCGCTGGATATCCTCTTAACAGACAGTATTTTACAGCCCCACTTAAAAATAACGAGAGGCAACCTTAGCCAATACCTGATCACACTTGTATCTGCTGGAATCCAGCATTAGGGTTTATTAGAGCATTGCCTGTCTTGTACAGGCTGGTAGCACCGGGATTTTTGCAGGTACATTGTGTGTGAAGGCATCTTGCAACACATGCATACCAAACTGCTATCTAAAAATCAAAATTGGCTGGGAAATCCAAAATAAATAGGCAGCAATTTTTTCTTTTTTCCTGTTTTCTTTGGCTGCTTCATAGAAGAGATGGTCAGTGTAAATAAACTCCATTTTAAGAATGAGTTGTAAGTTTTTTTTGAAGTGAAAAGCTGTGCCTATGTATTTAAGCCAACATTATTAAGGCAGTGTCTAGACAGTAGAATGGTTAGATACAGGCTTACCAAGGTCTGCAATTTATTCTGTTTTCCCAGGTTATCCACTTATCTAATAGCGCTGTGGACTCAGGAGTTCACAAGAGAGTGCTTTAATATCCCAGGGAAGTTTGGTGATTTCAGCTAAGCAAAATACACATTATCTTTTGAGAACAAGGTCACTGGTATGCGTGAAGGTTACAAAGCATTAACTTCCACTGCCCTGTGTAAACTAAGCAGGCTCATGTTAGTGTTTTTACTGTAGTTCACAGTTTTAGTTCTGCAGAGCTTTCATCAAGGGGAAAAAAGCTGTTTCTTCTTAGCCTCAATACTATATTCTTAAAGCGTTTTAACCATATTCTCTTTTTCTCAATGCAAAAGTCACAAGGACTGTTCTTTTTTGGAAGACTAACATAAGCATCATCTCCATATCCTCCAGGGATTAGGACCATATATCACTGTTTGAAGCAATTTATAATTCTTCACGTGTATTAAAATCACAATATAAGTGGAATATGTATTATAAGATGGCAGAAGGTAGCTCACAGGCATTCTGAGGAATAATCTTGGAGCATGTATGTATTTGCTTCCCTTATTACCAACCACAGTTACATCAATCCTTTATCTGTATCTTTGCTCTGCTCTTGCTGTAGCAAAATTCTTATTTGTAGCAAAATGTATATTCTCATATCAATTAGTAATAATAAAGAAGTTTAATAAACCTGAACCTTTGGTTTGTGAAAAGCCATAAATATATGGCTTTTCTTTGTCATAAATATAAATCCTGACAAACTTTAGAGAAATTTAAATTCTCCCAGTGGCTGTATTTTTAGACAAAAGGTCAAAATGTGTATTATCATTTAGCTACAAGTGTAAGACAACATTTAACATCTGAAGATCTTTACGAGATAAGACAATATGCTGCTTGAGATTCTCAGTTCAGTAATTTCAGTGTAACAGACTGAAAGCTCTTTAGAGGAAACTGCTGAATTATGTTTCAGGTGCCATTTTCTTAATGAAGTTTCCTATTTATAAACTGCACTAGTAGGATATTTGTGTGTTTAGTTTATCATATCTACGAGTATATAAATACTGCCTTTATCAGTAGAATGGCTGCAGTTCAGACACTGAATCTCTCCCAGCAAATTCCAAGTCTGATAAAGGAGACATAGAGGAATTATTTTGTTTGGCAACTCTCTTAATTAACAAGCAGAAGAGTCAGGCAGCTTCATAGAAGCCAACAGTAGATTTTTTGCTCTCTTGTGCTGCTCCCTAGATACTATCTGCTTGTGTTTTGACTCAAAGGATGTCACTGGATGTTGTCTCCTCTGGTGAAAACTTAGTGCTACTGCAGCCCACATGTCTACTGGAGTTCTAATGAGGTGTCTGTTAATCAAGACTTCTTGCTCTTGAACTCATAACACGTGACCCAAAACTCCTGTAATTGCTTTAGGCTCTTCCAGCCCAGAAGAACAATGTAGATCAGCACTGCCTGCAGAGAGGAAGGACGATTGTGTAATTAATACACACTTCATGGATATCCTTTTCCAACTGATTTTCTTTGTAGTTAGGGTTTTTTAAGTCAATAAAGGAAATGATGACATATCTTTGAGCTGCTTTAGACTTTGGCAAGTTGTTCAAATTACAGATGCCCTAGAAGCGGCAAAGCAATTCCATCAAATTGGATTTCCTACAGCAACTCTTCTAAAGAAAGAGGTCTGAAAAGAATTATCAGCAAATGACACCAAACAGGCATAGTGCCTGTAAGAGGTACTTTCTTTTTTTCCCCCTCCCCTTGAAAATGCTAAATTGAAAAGGTCCACTGCAGGATATCATTATAGCTACCGTTAGAAAGGGAGCTCTGCTTCCAGGCATTCACACTGCAGTCAGGTTGTCAATGTACAGCAGTAGGGGCAATACCCACTTGAGGCTGTGGTGTACAGCCTATCCTGAAATACTCTCTACTTCATAGGAATTTTCTAACAGCATTCCAATATAATCACAGCTATCAGACTTGAAGTTATTTACAGGATGTTTATAGACCATGGTAGGCAGGAAGTCGGAGTAGATGATCACAGTAGCCATATAATAGTAAAAAATTCAAAACAAGTTAGAAGCCAGAGATTGTGCATTTGTTTTAGAGACAATAGATCTTTTTCAGCTGCAGAGACTTCAGCAGATGCAAAAGGAAAAAAATATGGGTGATGTCAGTTGCTGGAAAGTGAAATACCTTCTATTTTGCGGCCAAGCTGCAGCCGTATGACTTGGAAGACTATCTTTCTTGCAGATCACTGCTGCCTCACAGCAGCCTACAATGGCAGTAAGCCTGCTGCTCAAGAAGCACACTTCCGAGTTTCACCGCTTTGCCTTCCCAAACATGGATGCCACAAGGGCATCATTCTAATTGCATCTGCTATCTGTAGAGAAGAAGGTATGAAGTATGATCTCCCTTGTATTCAGTGGATAGGATTCCAGAGGATTCTGAAAGTCTTTCAGCCTCTTCTGTTTGTTGCGAGTTCAAACTGTGTTTTACATAGAACCTACTTATTAAGAAAATAAAAATTGCTGTGATAGGCTAGAGTAGAGACTTGGGCTTGGTTTACTGCTACTGTAAATTCACCTGACTGAGGAACAAGTGTTTTGTTGCTAAGGTCACTGCAGCAGAAGAGAGAAAGGGACAAGCTACAACTGTCTTCTAGGGAGTTTCATTTGTTCTGTCAGTGCAGGGACCTGCAGTAGAGATATTGCCACACTCTGACAAGTGCTGGAAACTTTCTCATCTTTCTAATCTTCAGATTCATTTGAACACTGTGTTAATAAGCACGTGTACAGTTATGACCATTTAACCCACTCCCATGTCTGTGGTTCTAATTAATTCAACTGCATGCTGCTATCTATGTAGCCTCCAAGTACATGCAGTGACAGTGTCTCCACATACTTTCTGGTGGCCCATGGAGCATTTGTTAGTTACTAATCCCCAGGCAAGATCAATGTCTAACACATGGAATAGATGTGCAAGAGGCCACAGGTCTAGCGCTTCATAGACCTGAAAATACCAAGGCCATCTCTTAAAGCCAGGAGAGAACATGGCACAGTACAAACAAAATGTTTCAGAAAAAGAACATGAGTATTTTGCCCGGTGTCAGATGCAGGATAGACAGGCTCAAGTTACCATGACCAGCTCTAGGGAGCAGAGCAAGTTTCTTGAAGGACTAGCAGCTTCTGTTCCGGTGTGCCTGCTTCCTTGGCAGCATAACCATCAGCCTTCTGTTGAAACTACAGCAAGATGTTTATATTATCCTCAAATAATTTTCAGTTCCATCAGCTATGTAACAGTGCTCTTAAACCAAACCTGCAGATACATCTTTCCTAGTCAGCAGTGAGGTTATTTGTGCCACTGGACTGAATCCAGTAAATGGAAAACACCATAGCTTAGCATTTTGCCTTTATCACAACATGTTGCCCCATGACTTGAGCTTTTATTGTGCAGTTCATCCATTCTGGTATAGTCAAGCCTTCATTAAAAGTTCCAAAGGGGCTGGGTGAAAAAATAAAGCATTACATCCATGTTTTAGAGAGAAAACGGGATAACTTAGGTAAATGAACAGGCAAAATTCAAAACTCTCTGCTGATCATTGCTGCTCAGGTTTTCCATCTGTTATAACTCCAAGCTCTCTAATATTGAGCTCAATATCATTGAAAAGCAAACAGAATGAAAAATGAAACTATAAGATAGAGACCCATTCCACAAACTTCTTGCATTCCATTCTACACAAGAAGTTCTGGTCTTTGACTTCCTCTAGATCTTAAAAGAGATTTGTAGAAGACTAACTAGAATAATCAATGGCCTAGGAATAATTTATACAGACAACAAGTAGACTAAGACTTTCCTTGACCTGACACCAGCGCAGAGAGCTATGCCAGAAGTTTACCAAATCTGGAGCAGCTTGGAAAACATGCCTGGAAATAAGCCAGTTATCTCTTCCACTGTAAAAAACCAGCAGCACCAAGTGAATTTAGCAGCAGATGAGCCCAAAACAAGTAAGAGATAGTCATTCTTCACAAGATGTGTGGCTGTGAAAAATCATGCCCTTGGAATGCGACAGCTTCACAAGGCCACTGAACAAGAGAGTTAACTGATGGCTGTTAAAAACAGGAGACCTTAAGCTGCTGTCAGAATATTTAAAGAACACACCACTGCAATGCTCACCTTACTCAACAACTTCTTTTGGCCACAGCTGGGGCCAGCTTGCACTGCAATATTTAGTCTGATTCAATTCAGCTGTTCTTATGAGGAGCTGTCAGCTGGCTTGCAATCAGACTTATTTTAGTTCAGAAAAGCTGGATTGTATCTTCAGCTTGGTTTTTTTTTTGCTTAAGAATTTGGAAAAAAGATGTAGTTTTGCAGATGTTTGTATTAGCAGTCCTGTACCATGCACCGTAACAAATTAAAATGCAAGAACAACATGGCCCATGAAAAGGTAAGAGTTGCCTCTCAGCTTAAATGAGCAAGGTCCTACCAGAATAAAGCAGGGCTCTGTACTTTTTAAGTTACCAAGGCCAAGGCAGAGGGAGGGATGACAAATAGTTACTGACAGAGTTTATAAGTGCAAGCTAGGGGAGTATTAAGTGATTAAAAAGATACAATCATTTGTCCTGAGTCAACTGTTCTGTGCCCTAATTTAGCAAAAGACTCCAGCTTTCTAGTCATATTTTAAACACAGTGAATACAGATTAAAGCCTCAAGTACAGGATTTTCTTTTCCCGTTTTGAATATATTTTTCTGTGCCCCAGATTTCACAACTCTGCACAAATGTTACACTTTTGTCAGTCTCACAAGCTCAACGAGAAGAGAGACCCCGCCTCCCCTTCCTCAGAGAAAACAAAGGCCAAGTTATGGAGCATCATATAAAGAGTGATTCTAGGCAGGCTTCTGAATTTATTGTTCCAATATCAGAAGCAAAGCCATTTTCTCCCAAAGGAATACCAAGTGCAACATGAAACACACTGTGCCTGTAAGACTCCTCGTAGTGTCCTACCTCCAACCAGCAAGATGCCAATTCCAGCTGCTTCTTGTATTCCCAAAGGTCTCCTGCCTTCTCCAATGAGATAATTGCCAATTTTCTCTACCTGTTTTCCCTGATAAATCAGTTCATCATTCTTTGCTATTATGGAAATGGATCTGTTCTGCCAAAGCCATTTTCTCTTAACATGAGAAAATGCCTGCTAATCTGGTATCATTTGACATAGTGAGAGTGCAGCTGGAAGGGAAACAAGTTTTGATTGCGAGTACTGACTCTACTAGTCCCAAGAACACGATTTTTCTCTCTCCTGTTCTTAATCTTTATTGTAAGCTGGACTTAGCTCCACTTCCTAGGGTGTGCTACAGTATCACACTAGTTTAACTGCTACAGCAGAGTCCTGAGAAACCCTAGTAAGAGAGGCCAACAAGGTGGAGCTGAACTACAAGTTCTTAAATCAAAAGACACAAAACAAAAAAACAACCACTTTTCATTGGAAGAGCTACAAGATTGTATTTGTCCTTAAAAATGTCTTTGATCAGAAACCCAGAGATCCGTCAAATCACAATACAAAAACAAATGCTGTGAACAGTTATAGCAGGAAGAGCTCAGTTAGCAGGAATGCTAAGCTCCGGATATCTAATTCTTTGATCTTTCCACTACACCTTTTAGGAGATGAAAGGAATTGTAGGCAGAGAGTATGGCACAAGTATGGGGGTATGAGGCATTTATTTTACTGTAACAATTCCCAAATCGACCTAGATTAAACAAAGACTTGACTGCATCTAGAAGACTGGCTCTTCCTCTATCTCTGTCTTATTTAATTATAGCTGTCCTTAAAGAAGCAATCTGAAAATCATTATGGGTGCCAGGGTTTTTCTATCAGTCACTTCCCACTTGTCATCCTTCCTGACAACAGCCTGCTTTCTGTTCAAGTTTACGCATCCTTGTTCCTTCGCTCAGGTGCGTCTCTGTTTTTCCTCTCATATTTCACCAAGCATCCAAGCCCTCTGCTGGTTAAGTGCTGCACCGTGTCCCAGAACAACCCCTTCCAAATTCTTTCCTGCTAAGTCATCCAGCAACATACAGAGAGCGCCTGTTACAATACCACTCCACCCCGAGTGCTAGCTAGTCTTCATTCTGCTCCCGAGCAGTCTGTCTGGAAGTCTTCTCCAGTAAAATTCCTACTCTGAGAATGGAAAATTTCAGGCACAAACTTTCATAAAGTTTGAGTGAAATGAAAACAGGGGAAGCTAACAGAACACGATGTACTATTTTGGAAACCCTGACCCTCAACATAGCTTTTTGCCAGAACACTGTTGTCACAAAAATGTTATTTCCAAGCAAGTCAACATTGCCCCAAACAGTTTTCTGTCACAGCTCAAACTAATCTTGAAAATTAGCCATTCTGCCTTTTTTTTATGCCGTTGGGCTTTTATTTATCACATTATAGATATACAAAAACACTTGCACAGCTGAAGCTTCTTGTATTTGCTTTTAAGCCCAGAATTTAAACTGATTATAATCAATTTACATTAGGAGAATCAGGATTAGAGGAGAATGTTGCCTAGAGTCAGACACTGACTCTCTGCTCCCTCTTCCCCATGCTCTACGTTAACTCAATCTTGTCTGTTCAGCCTATTGTAAATTGACTAAAACCATCTTGTGTGTAAAGTCTGGCCTCAGCGACAGCGGAAGGATTTAAAGAAGGATTTGAGGATAACAAAATCTGTTTTCTCAATGTGATGGTTAGTATTTATAAAAAAAATTTTAAATCAGTGTAACTTCTTAGTACCTTTTTATCAGTACCAGGAAGCAAATCGCCTACTTTGCAAACTGTTTAAGAACAACTGCCACCACAGTACATTTTAACCTGGCTGAGTTCCCTTTAAGGTACACTATGCTATGCAATTGTGCAATCAGAATCCTACATTACGTTTACCATTTAGGGGTGGTTATACATTAACAGTTCTGGCATCTCCCTTCTTTCACCCCTTCAGAAAGAACCCCTTTTTGTCAGGCCTACGCAGCCTCCTTTAGAGGACAGTTCACACTCAGATCTTGGAAAAAAACTGTAAGAACATACAAGAGAATGACTCAATGCTAGCCACTATTTTTACACATGACTAAATGCATTTTGTGAGGTCTTAAGCATATCTCAGAAGAGAACAACTTTAAAATCACTACCTGCAAGTATTGTGAAATTTATAAAAAATCCAAGGGACAAACACACCTCACATATCAAAATTTGTGTATAAGCCTATTTTTCTGTCATCCCAGAACAAAGCACTAAGTTTATGATCTGCTAGCTCATGACACAGGATTTTCTTGGAAAACCATTTTTACTATATTTGCAAGTGGTAGCTTGTACAAGCACAGAATTCCTTCCTGCATCAGATGCTGCCTGCCTGCAAAGGGCAAGTTTTCTACTGCTTACTAGAACAATCCCATAGGTTGCTGTAGAGACTTCATGTCTTCAATGGGATGAGTTTTCCAATAGCCAAAGTGTGTGTATATATGTATGTAAAATAAAGACTATATGTATCTATCAGTAAAATAAAGAATGATTTAAACATTACTGTATTAGCTGTCAGACATATCAAGAGTTCTAAAGAGGCTCAAGCAGACTCATCAATGGCCACAGGTTCATCACACTCATGAGTTCTACACGTGCACTGGTATGAGAACAGCAGATAGCTAGCAGGTCATACATAAGTTAATATCAACAGCAATTGATTTCTTGGGGACAGTAATTTTCCTCGCTTTTGTGTAGTCTCTAGGAACAGTTGATATAATACAGCTACTCCAGCATTACTACCATGACAGCATTGCTGAAATAACCATCTCATTACACACAGTAATGAAACTATATTTTATTATAAGCAAAACCAGCTTTTATATCACTAAGAAACCAGGACCTATATACTTTTCAAAGATCTACCCATGTAGAAACTGCTGTACTTAGAAATCAACTTGTACTTCCAATTAGAGAAAAAAAAGCACGGAGTGTTACAAAGGAACCAAACCCAAAAATAATCAGAAAAAAAGCAGAACTTATTACATAAAGTCTACCAATATCCTGGTCCTTCCAGACAATAGTCACTATCTCCAATTCACAGTATTCCAAAATAAAAGTGACTGCTTGTTCAAACTTTCTCAATGTTTTCTGCTTACCAATTCCAGACATGCAGTTTGGCAAAGACAATCTACTAGTCCACACAGTGTGCTCTTCAGAACCATTTTAGCATTTCCTTCTTCCAAAAAAAAAAAAAGAAAACAGCACAAAGTCACCGAGTACATATACTGCATCTTTGTGGGGATAAAAGAAAAAAGGCAGGGAGGGTGCCTGATGCAGTGAAAGCTGCGTAGACAACTCCTAGTCAACAGCAGAAGCATATCTGAGAAGTCTGGAGAAAGGCAGGAAACCATCTTCAGTATTCTGCATTGAAAGGGTACTCCTTGTGAGTTTTGCACCTGAAGGAAATCAAAGAGGAAAGATCATCTCATGTCTGAAAGATGCTATAGGCAGCTGTAACCACTGCAAAGAGCCACCAAGGGAGGAGCCAAGTATGTATAAAAGCGGAGTCAGTTTGTTTCTGTTTTCCTTGGTGAGGTGCTGCATTTGTAAACACAAAGATTCTTGAGTGCCTTCTGTTGTTCAGGCTCTGAGCATTTGAAACTATGCAACCTAGGTGCTTTGTAGACAACTCACTCAAGGTTTCGCTGTTTACTGCCAGGAAGACCTTTTCCGCAGCCTTCCGACAAAGATTTCATATCTGGCTTTAGGCTTCCAAGTTGCAAATCCTCATGTTACCTTTTGAATATTCACCCACTTTCCCAGCCACTCCTGAAGAACATACAGTCAGTTTTTATAGTATTCCAAAGGGTCATGGCAGAAAGACAAAATACAAGCAAAGTTAATCAAGAATGTGAATCTGCATCATTTTTATTTCTCCAATATGGACAAAATAAAAATTATGACTAAGAAGCCTCCTGCTGCAATTCCTGCTTACAAGATGTTTCTTGCAGACTGAACTGAAAATGAAGTTTGCTTTATACTCATCGATCTAGTTCATAACACGAGCATTTAAAGCCTTACTCTGAAGAGTTATTTTGAGGATGACCCCTTTGGAAACTGAGTTTGCATATCCTGAATTTCAACCAAGCCTAGTATCTCTAATTTCATACACTAAACTATGACACACTGATAACAGCTTGAAAAAAACACCCACTGCCACTTACGTGCTCATTGCACAGGCTCTCCAGTTTCTGTTAAAGCTGAGAATGGTTGCCATCTCCTCTTTAGTCAATTCAAAGTCAAACACCTAACAAAAGAAACAGCTGGAAATCACCTCTTTGAACAAATCAGATTTAAGAAAAAAAAAAAATCACAAAACTAAAGAACAAGTCCACAGCACAGGGGTGCTTGTTAGAAGAAATGACTTCATGAAGGAGGGAAAGGTTCTCTGGATTTCTGAGACTCCACTAGCTGGAGTGGGGAAGGGAGGCAAGCAGAGAGTGGGTGGAATTAAACAAATATCTCAGTTACATGTGCCAGTTGTTTTAAGGAGTTTGGAGAGCACTTAGTGTTGCAGAATGCCTCTGTCCTCCATTTGTGAAAAATGCATCCTTCTGTCCTGTTCTAAAGGAATACCTTCAAGACTTGCATATTCTACCTAGTACAAAGTGTCTTCCAAACTCCTAATACTGCTTTCACCCAAGGACCACTGAATCAAAAGCAGCAACGTAGTTTCTGGACACCAAGACTATTTCCTTGAGAGTGCTTGCTCTACGTAAGCCCTTTGAGATGTTCTCTGGCACTCAGGCCCCAAGCAAGTGGAGTCAGATGACTCATTCACATGGCATAGAACAGGAAGCATCCCACAATGTGACTGCTCAGATCATCAGCATATTGTTTCTAAAAGCTTTCTTCACTCCTGCTCGCCAACTGTAACCTTAAGTTTAGCCCTCAGGAGGTTGTAGGTAAACATACAGTGAGAAACCCCCACTCCTCTTGCCTGAAGAGGACTCATGTATGGTGAGAAAGGCTCACTGCTTGCTCTTTGGGGAGAAGCCATGCCATCCCAGAACGTGCCATGCACCCAGGTCACTCCTAATGACTCACCTTGAAGTTCTCCACAATGCGCTGCGGTGTGACAGACTTGGGAATCACAATCACATTTCTCTGGATGTGGAACCGAATGAGAACCTGCAAAAGGTGTGTCACCAAGTCAGAGAGGATGGCTTTTGTTCTATGGCAAGCAGAGCTGGTGCCAACAGTTGTTTACTGAGAACTGTGCAATTCAGCAGAATTAATCCATTTCTGCAGAGCTGCATTTCAAATAATACCTAAATTCTAAGCAGTGCTTTCTGAAGTGCAAATAGAGAAGTGGTGGAGCCCCACAGAGAAGGCCTCCATTCTCATCTAGTTTAGTGATACTCAGTTCCTTTCCTTCCCTCCTAGACAAGTATAGTAGGCTACACAAGAGTTTGCTTCTCTGCAACAGGACTTGAGATTGTAAAAGTGAAACATGACAGCATCTGAAGAGGGGTAACGAAAACATTTGTTGTCGATAGTCATAGAGCCTTTGCAAGCACGTGTTGCAGGCCACACAGTAAACAAACCTGCATTGCTACTTAACATCACAGAAGAGCACCACAGGTGACAGGGGATGAAAAGCCAACCTGTCCTTTACATTGTCATCAGCTGTCCTGTGTTGCAGAAGGGGAACCCACTGTCTGGCACCCACCTACCTGTGCTGGGGTTTTGCTGTGCTTGGCTGCAATCTCTTTGATCTTGGGGTCATCCAGAAGGGAGGGATCCTCTGGTTTAGCCCTACAAAGGGGAAAGAAGATCAGTGGCAAGTAACCTCCACAGATCCAACCTAGCAGAGATCTGTATCTGGATGGATAATTAGGAGCGCACTTGTAGCCTCAAAGTTTCAAGCATAGTCCATGCCAGCTCCCCTGCTAAGCGCAAGGCAGCCTTACCATGGTCTGTCAGGGGAGCCAAGGGGACTGTATGCTGTCACAGCAATCCCTTTGGATTGACAGTACTTGATCAGCTTCTCCTGGGTAAGGTATGGATGACACTCAACCTGCCATCATAAAAGCAGAGACAGACAGTGACATAACTGCTTTAACATGTTCCAGGGATTAGTTTTTAAATCAAATCAAAGGCTGATTTTTTTTCTAACTTTAGTCTGTGTGATATTATGCAGCCTTCGTTTTCTGTACGTCACCACCTCCATTCTATTATTTGTAGTAGTTCTCCTTGCAGTGGATCCAAGGGTCCAAGGACTGTAACACCACTCCTTAAAACTTTGCTGATCCATATAATCTCCCACATATGGGTTGAGTAGCTACATAATAACTTAAGTGGGACAGTTCAGTAAAATGTACGCACATCAGAACTGCACAATTATAACAGGCTAGCAGACCTGCAAGTACAAAATTCTCTTTTCATCCCTCATTAAACATGCCATATTTTTTTTCATTTTACAACTACCATATTAACTTCAATATCAGTATTGTTTCAGTCATTTTTATTTGCTTTATGTCAATACTTATGCTGAATACCTCTAGTCTGCAAACAGGGAGAATGGCTGACTGCTACAGATTTAAGTCCTTCAGCTTACTGTCTGTTACAGGCTCTTAAACACAGATGTACTTACCATGAATTTCCATCAGAATATCTACCTAACAGAATACAGACCCCTCCCGACAGTGGATCTGTATTCTGCCAAGCTAGTGCACAGATATACAGCACAGAACAGGAACTATTCCTGCGTCAGGAGGCTGTGAATGAACGTGAGTATTTGATACTTTGCAGAGAGGGAGTTCATGGATAGTTACACACCAGGGAGCACTACTTTCCTTTCAGGAGGCAACATCAAGAACCTTTTTAACTACACTGTCATTTGAGCCTTCTGCAGCCTGCTGCTGTATTCTGAGGGAAGTCCCTAGAAACTTGTGCTACTGGCAGGTGGAGCAAAGGTGCAGAACATGGGATCAGTTTACAGCCTCAAGTGCTTTATTTCTGGTTCTAGCTGCCTGTTGTTAGCAGAAGCCTGCATGCCTGTTTCCCTTCTGGGGCACGTTGGAATACTCAACAACAAAACACGTAACTCAGATTTTGGGACAGATTTACATATTTGTTTTGCTTCAGTAGCTCCAGAAAAAACAGCTACTCAAGAGTCACAGAGCATCTGGCTATTTTCTCAGTTATTCAATAGTTAGAATTTATGCAATATCAGCCAGGCAAAGTCATCCTTACCTGTCCACCGGCACTCAAGTTCCAAAGCATCTGAGCTGCATTATCTAGCTTTATGTTTGGACCAGGATGAAAAAAACCCTATGCTGTGCATTTAAACAAGTATCTAAAGCTGTTATCACATGGTGTGGATTGTAATAATCAAGTACTTGAGAGTCAGATTTTCTTACTGAACTAAGTACTAGTATCACTGTAATGTAATTTCTACCTTGCCAAATTAGTTTTTCACCACTTATTAGTTTGAATGCAGTCAGTATGCAAGTGGGAATGACACCAAACACGGGATTACACATGAAACATCCACACAGAGAAAGTGTTTGCAGGAAGCACTGTCACTATTAGGCCAAACAGTAAGTGATAATAACAGACAAGGTTTCAGGTTTGCAAGCATTTCTTCAAAAGCAGTAAGTTTTGAAAGGCAAGGACCAAAGACCCATTGCTCTGAGCTTCACTTGATTATAGTCATTGGAGAGCTTGAGAACATTTCCAAGCGTGCCAGACAAGGTCAGTGACCTCTATGCAAGAGACAAGGGTAATTATCAACTACAGTGACAGTGGCAATAAGGTGTGGCAGATGTTGAAAGGTTTAAGACTTCTACTAACTATCCTAAAAGTACATTGGGACTGATAACAAAGATACAGTAGACAATTATTAATTCTGCACTTGTCAGAATGTTTCAATTATGTTGAACAGACTTCCAGCTAACTAGCTTTCTGAAGAGAAGGTATTAAAAAAATCCCTTTTCAGCTCAAGCTACCACAATAAATTAACCAGTTCCTGTAATCAGGTATCCCTAACAGAGACTGCAGTCCTTCAAACACCACAGCAATCAAGGACAAGTCCACACAGACCCCACAGGGGGCTATCCTGGGACCCACCCTCTTCAACAACTTGCACCAGGCTATAATCTTATCAAGTCTGCAGGTGATGCCAAATCAGGGGAGGACCAGTCAATACACTCCAGTGCATGGCTGCCACTTCAGAGTGACCCACTCAGGCAGGAAGAACAGGCCAACAACAAAAACCTTATGACGTTCAACAAGGCTGCCCACAAAGCCCCTGGCAACAACAGACTGGAGCCCGACTACCTGCAAAGCAACTAGGCTAAAAACGACATAGGGACTATAGCAGGCTGAGCTGAAAGTGAGCCAGTAGTGAGCCCCGACAGCAGAAAAACAGCCAGTAAGTTGTGGGAAGAGATCATCTGCCTCTACTCAGCACTTATTACATCCCCTTTCTAATATTGTGTCCAGTTTTCCCCCTTCCCACCCCCCTCAGCAGAAGAAAGATTGTCAGACTGTCATGTGTTCAGCAGAGGGCCAGCAGGATGGCTGGAGAACCTGGTGTATTGGAAAAGGCTGAGGGAGCTGGGCTTGTTCAGCTTGGAGAAGGGAGGGCTTCAGGTGTCCTAGTAGCAGCTTTTTAATATCTAAAAGCAGGTCATCCAAATACAAGCCAAGCTCTTCAGCAGCACATGGCGGGAGGACAAGAGACAACTAAGTTGAAATAAGAGAGGTTCAGGCTGGATGTAAGAAAACTCATTCCCTCCGCCATACATCCAGGGTGGGGGGATCAGGCAGTGGAGCAGACTGCCTACAGAGGCTGTGAGGTCTCCATCCTTGCAGCTTTTCAAGATGGATAAAGCCCTGGGCAACCTAGTCTGATCTCACAGTTGATGCTGCTCTGAGCTGTGAATTACAGCAGACTATGTCCCAAGGTCTCCTGCCATCTGAATTTTCCTAAGACTTTATTCAAGTGCTGCCTATATACCTGGGCACTTCTCTATGGCCTATGATGCAACTCCATTTCCTCCTAACCCTCATTAAATCTGTAATCAGTCCATAAAGCATGTTCCTCTTCAATTCCCTCAGACATCAGCAACAGGAACTGGACTCTCCACAGAAGAGTTGCAAAAAGGTCACTCAATTCTCTGTTAGGTCCTCATATATATATATACACACTAAGTTTTACTCTACTTCAAGGAAGTTTTTAAAGCTCACCTGAGTTTTCCCACCACCCAAGAAAAAAAAAAAAAGAATTCTGTAGCTGCTCCTTGACAGACTTCAAAGCAGTACTGCAGAAAGTCCACAAAACCCGGCATCTTAAGCATCCAGAAGTATTTAAAAGGTAGGATTGAGAGAATATATTGTGTCTGCTCCATTCTCCTTCTACAATCTTATATCATAACAAGGTCTTACTAACTCTTTAAGAAACCCACGCACAGAACCCAACACCACCCAAACATTTGCCTGCTGTCACTTAGCAGCTTACCTGGTTATTTGCAGGCTTGTATTTCAGCCCTGGCTTGTTCAAGATTCTTTCAATCTGCTCATGGTTAAAGTTGGAGATCCCAATGGCTTTTACCAGACCAGCATCCACCAGTTCTTCCATGGCCTAACAGATAGAAGCACAAAGTCAGCATCTAGGGTACATGACAGGGGCTGAAGAACATATTTTTCATGGATTATTTCCTTCAGGAGACTCACAAAACCAGCATTTAGATTTTCAGAGATCAAGCTTGAAGAAAAAAATCCAGGGCAATAGTATATTTGTGTCATGTCTCCCATTACATCAAAGCTCAAAGACACATTCTTTGAGATTGTAGAAATTTACAGCAAGTTAGAAGTGGAAAATAATTATACCTAAAAATCCGCTATTGTACCAGTGAATTCTTCCAACTAGTTCTACATACAAAAAACTGCTGAGAACAGAAGACATGATTCTCCTGCTGTGGCTGAACTCACCTCCCATGTCTGTAGAATATCTGTGTTGCTGGGTATTGACATGCCTTTGTCATCTGTGGGAAACAGCTCCTCTCCTGCCTGTCAGTGACAGAGAAAAGGCTTGAAACATTCTTTGGTGGGAAGTTACGTTAACACCAGCTGAAGACCATGACACTACGAACTCCTACTGTAGGACATACTAATACTTATTACCTACACATGTATTAGATAATATTAGTACTTGTTACCTACATTCTTCACTCTTTTGCTTTTAGATGGAATTATAGCAGTTTTGTCCACAGCCATCCCAATAAGGACAGGGACACATCCTCTGGCTCATCAAGATACATGTGGTGAAATGTAACTCTTCACTTGTAGAATTAGAGCCATTTTACAAGTTTACTTTCTAAATTACAAAAATAGACAGTTCTTATGTGGACATAATGAAGTGTTTTACTAAAACGCATAAGGACCCAGAACAAGTTCAGTCTATATTGAACCAGATCTGCTGACAGGTCTTTCATAGGGAGACTCATTGTTTAAGTTGCTGGCTTAGGGAATACTAAATCAGCCTACATCCCAGTTACACCCAGCTATCAACTTGAAAACCAGCTGTTTTCTACTGATATGTTATTACACCACAACACATTACCGCTTTGTTAGCTCTGTCAATATGAAACTAATTTCAAAAATACAGATGCTATGAAAGACAGCTGATCTCAGAAGCAACAAGTAGAAAGAAGATTTTGATCAGGCTCTAACACAAACACGAAGCTTAGAAATAGTCAAACTGAGACATGCAGTCTCAGCTCCTTTGCCTGCAGTCAGTAACAGAGTTAGGAACTAAAAATTTTCACCTTTTAAAATCCAAGGTCTGTGGAACACTAAGGCTCCTACAGCAAAGGCCAGTTCAATCTGTACTGTATTAAAGGACTCCCTGATTAAAGACAGAAACATTCTCTTGTTCTGTGATTCTATAACATGCAGAGGAAAGAGTTTCTGTCAGGCAGCAAAGGACAGCCCTCCTTCCCACAAAGAGGAAACCACATCATTGTCAGTTGAGCATACTTTGGATTTGTAGAAGACAACACATAGGCAATAATCAAAAGGAGCTCAATCTAACTTACGCTTGCAGCAGGGAAACCCACCCCTAGTTCAAGGCCTACCTCTTCCATGATCAAAAGGACAGAGGATACTGTGCAAGCAGGAATCTCAGAGGTGGGTATCAACAGCCTGGCTCACATGGCCAGGGTAAAGCTGAGCATCAGAGCCATGCTGGTACACAACAGACACATGATGATCTGTGTTGGCTGGAGCAATTACTAGGCTCCATGGAGCCCAGCAGAGCCATATAGCTCTTCAAAACTGCCAGTCAAAACAGACAAAGCCAAGGGCATTGCTGTTACTGTACCTTAAAACCAAGAGGCCAGTGGATGAGGTAGAGATCCAGGTAATCCAGTTTCAGGGCAGCAAGAGTCTTCTGGCAGGCTCCCTTCACCAGAGGCTTCTCATGAAATGTGCACCACAGCTTGAGACAAAAAGCCAAGGCACACTGTGAATTCCTGGGTTAAAGCTCTTGGAACCCTTGTGTCCTGTTCAGGAGGGTGCCTGTCCCCTTGGGATGGCAGTGTGGAACTAGGTTACCCCACTGATCTGCAAACAGTCGCTCCGTGAGCAGGACGAGCCTGTCATATGAGAGCAGCATATGTACAGTGGCAGCACACATGACCGAATGGTATCATGGCAGACAGCAGAAGTAGCCTGGTTTCATTAATTAAGACCATTTAAAAACCACCTACTAGAAGGTCACACACTGCATGAAAGAGGACAGCATAACTTCAGGCCAGGACAAGTTTAAGGCATCAGCCAGATCAGTGCTATATATGCTGCATAATTCTCCATAGGGGATGAGGCAGAGTGGGAAGCTTGTCTCAGGCATGGCCTAAGTGATGTTCTGACTTGTTCCATGCTGCACCACAGAGCAGGAAAGTAAAGAACTGGGGGGTTACGATGATAAAAAACCCCCAGGTGTCTCCTGCAATTCTAAACCACCAGATCCATACCTTACTGACAACAAAGAGGTCCTCTCGTTTCACAACGCCTTCCTTGATTTTCTGCTGGATCCCTTCCCCGACTTCATTTTCATTCTGGTACACGTAGGCACAGTCAAAGTGGCGGTACCCAGCGTCAATGGCAGCCATCACTGCAGCTGTTACTTTTCCTGGTGGAGACTGAAAAAATGATACCCAAGAAACTCATAATTAATATAGATCAAAGACCTTTTTCCTGGCAAGATCAAGAAAGCCACCCCACTCAATGCAACTCCCCTCCAGTTAAAATAAAACAAAAGACACCAACAGCATTAAGAAGACCCCCCAGTTTTTCCTGCAGCTGTCTTGAGTCTGCATGTATCTTGAAAGCAGGCTCCCGAGCCGCAAGGCAGCCTCCAGCCCTCCCTCTGTCCCCCCGCTGCGCTCCCGGGCAGGGCTCAGCCCAGCAGCTTCCCCGAGCCGAGGCCCCACCACCGGGACGCTTCTCCAGAGCCGGGCCGAGGCCTCCTCGCTCCGCCCTTCCGCCGCTCCGAGGAGACGCCCCCACCAGCTGCCGGCCCAGGCCCCGGCGACCCCCGTGGCTGGGCAGAGCCCCGCAGCGGCGCGGCAGCGGGCAGGGAGGGACACCCGTACCGGGAAGGGGACGAACGCCGCCCGGGATGCGCTCGCCCGGGCCCAGGGTGGCGACGGGGGCCGAGCCGGGCCGAGCTCCGACGCCGGCGGTCGCGACTGCGCCCGCAGGGCCCGGGCCGCCCCCGGCCGCGCTCCTTCTTTCCCCTCTCTCCCTCCCTCCCTCCCCAGCGCGGGGCCGGGGAAGAGGCGCCGGTTCCGCACGGGCGGTGACGGGCAGCGCCGGGGCCGGGCCCCGGGTGCCGCAG